>JAINUG010000514.1:0-205714 GCA_029706075.1 Aldrovandia affinis | reverse complement strand
AAGTTTAACAGACAGACGGGGATGTGGAGGATCAGCTTCTTTAATATAATTAGCGGATTCCATAATTAAGATGAGAAATTCAGGTTTAGATCTGGGATACTGGCGATACCATTGTAGATTGTTTACTGATCCAGTGTAGTTGCATGACAGCATAACAGTGCTACCCTCCGAAGCATGAACTGCATTAGTTGTTGGAGTAATTGTATTACCAATACTTTGACCTGCAGAAAACAAATATGGCAGATAGTTATTTGCAAACATCATCATTGTTTTTGCAAAAATGCAAGTATATTTTATGTAATTGCTAATGAAACAAATTCAGCTTTGATATGAATGTTTTCAACAGAAAGTCTAAATGTAACAACAGAACCACAAATGAGAAAGAAATGCAATATGCCACTTACCCAACATTGTTGAAAACAGAAGAAATAAACAGTGCAACATCATTATAGCTGTTAGAAAGAAACACTGACTTTAAGTACAGCTAGAACAGAATAAGTCCTCCACTCTGACACTCTCAGCATAGTTTTAACAGGAAACTCCCCCACTCTTTGACTATAAAGCTCCTCCTCACACAACCAAGGATCAGACAAAATACATGTGTTTTGGATTTTTCTTTCATGTAAAATAACCTACTCAAAATTAATTTAAATATTTTGCCTACTTTTAAATATAAACGACTTCCTCTAAATATACACATCACATCCTCTACAGTTTACAAAGAAAGGCATGTTGTGTTGTCTAATTCATTCATATGTAAAATGAAGCATTTAGAATAAAAATGAACAAAATAATGCATACATTTCAATTTTAATGTTCATCCCTACACAAAGCTATAGTAATGTTATACAAATCATTCACAAAGCTATATCATATGAAAGCTAATCCCTTTGCTTTTTGAAAAAAAAAACTGTACTGTATAGGATTTTTTTCCCTAAATCTATCAAATAACATAATACAAATATTCTCAGACTTCCAAGTCTTTCATTTCCTCAGTAGCGTGCGGTTCAGTATCAAAGTCAATCGCTCAAACGTCACACTACACTGCACCGCGTTCTACAGTCCAAACAAACCCCATCTCAAACATGAACGATACACAGAGATGCCCAACGCTCCCTTACTCCCCCCCTCCTGAAAAGATTTATGACAGTTCTAAACTGTTTATTCACAGACATAGGTTTAGTGCAAGTACAGCTCAGAGACAGTCATATATCATCTATATCAAATAACACTGGGTCTGCGCAGTCGTTATCAAACGTTATTGATCAGGCAAGGCTGGTTGATGGTACAATGAGTATTTACTATTCAAATGATGTAATCTACTGCTGAACAATTAGTTTGCGCAACCCCCCATGCATAGGCGCCGATTTATGTTTCTGCCCGTGGGTGCTCAATACCCAGGAAATTTATCAAATCAATGTAAATTTGGCTCCGGCGGCATTATACAGATGTCAACTGTCATAAACATGGTTTGAGTCCTACCTGGCTGACCGGTCCTACCAGGTGGCCTGGAGAGGATCCCTCTCCTCTCCCCACACCCTCTCTACCGGTGTTCCGCAGGGCTCGGTGCTAGGCCCTGTCCTATTTTCTCTGTACACCAAGTCACTTGGCTCTGTTATTTCTGCTCATGGTTTTTCCTATCACTGTTATGCTGATGACACTCAACTGTTTCTCTCCTTCCCTCCATCTGATACCCAGGTCCCGGCACGGATCTCTGCATGCCTGGCTGACATCTCCGCATGGATGTCCACCCACCACCTGAAGCTGAACCTGGGGAAGACAGAGCTTCTCTTCCTCCCAGCGAAGGGCTCCCCGATGATTGATGCGTCAATTACCGTGGAAGGCTCCATAGTGTCTCCGTCCCAGTCTGCCAGGAGTCTCGGGGTAACCTGGACAACCAGCTGTGCTTCTCGAGCCATATTGCAGCGATCTCCCGGACCTGCCGTTTCTCCCTCCACAACATCCGGAGGATCAGACCGTTCCTCACCCAGAGGCCACTCAACTCCTGGTCCAGGCCCTGGTGATCTCACGTCTGGACTACTGCAATTCCTTGCTGGCAGGCCTTCCGGCCTGTGCCATCAAGCCACTGCAACTAGTCCAGAACGCTGCTGCTCGCCTGGTGTTCAACCAGCCAAGTTCACCACGTCACCCCTCTACTCTCCTCTCTGCATTGGCTCCCCATCGCAGCACGCATCAGATTCAAGTCACTGGTGCTTGCTTTTCAAGCGGCCAGAGGTACTGCTCCCCCATACCTCCAGTCACTCATCACGCCCTACACCCCGTCCAGACCCCTCCGCTCCGCCTCCGCTGGCAGACTGACTGCCCCATCCCTCCGGGCGCCTGGCAGCCGCTCTCGCGGTCTCGCCTCTTCTCTGTCCTGGTCCCTCGTTGGTGGAACGACCTCCCGCAATTGGTCAGGACTGCGGAATCACTTCAATCTTCCGCAAGAGACTCCAAAACCCACCTCTTCAGACTCCACTACCACTGAACACTGTCCATCTAGTCAATCTGTCATCACCACTGTTTACTTGTTAAAAAAAAAAAAAAAAAAAAAAAAAACCCCACTAACCTTCGTTAACCATCGTTCCCAATGTTACAGGTATGATACGCAGACGCCTGCAATGATGTCTTTTGCCGTTTTACTGCACTGATCTTGTACGCTAACTTTGATTGTTCTCACCTTGTATTAATGCACATCTTGTAAGTCGCTCTGGATAAGAGCGTCTGCTAAATGCTTAAAATGTAAAATGTAAATGTAAATGTAAGTGCATAATTTTCCCCGTGGGTGCTCGGCCTTCTCCGTGGGTGCTCGGGCCCCGGAGCACCCACGGGATCGGCGCCTATGCCCCCATGTGAATAATGTGTTTGTGCACCCACCGCCCTGGCTATGTGTGTACTTTCAAGTACAAATGTAAGCAGATATGCAGTCAAGCCTATTTTAAATGGTTATAATCTGTTGTATTTTGTCAAATTGCCCCCTGAAAAATAAAAAATATTCTACGCCACTGGTTGACCGAGACCAGTGGTCGAAATGAGGGGGGTCTGGGGGGATCATGAGGGGGTCTGGGGGGATCCGGGACCACCCATAAGACACAAGGGATGATGAAAGGAATGAAGGCTGGGCATTGGGTGTAAGTTAGGAGATTGGTAATTTGGAACAAACTTTACTAATTAAAACTATACATTTAAAATAAGAACAAAAATATTTAGTTAAAAGCAAAATGTAAAAACAAAAGTAAAGTGGGTGCCTTACCCCATATTCCTATATTGTCCCCTCCTGTCAGCACTACAAGGTTGCTATAGTCTCTTCACAAGCCTGTTGTTCAATAGTCACCCCATTGAAGTATGCATCATTTTTATTATTATCTAATATACGCCATTTAGCATATGCTTTTATCCAAAGCGACTTACAGTAGTGAATGCATACATTTTCAGTATATGTGACCCTAGTGGGGATTGAACCCACAACCTAAGCGTTGCCAACGCCGTGCTCTACCAACTGAGCCACAGAGAACCATGACTGATCTTCTCAACCACAGGGACTGAAAATAAAATTGAGAGTAAACATGTAAATATGTGTTGCAGACTTGCTGGAGTTAAAAATCCTTACTGCTTCATGAGCTGGCTGAAGGATCACATTCTGTTTTTGGTTTTTTTTGCCGATCAGGGTTATTGTCTGTTTTTGCATAGATTTTTTTGTTTATTTTCTTGACAATTTTATTTATAGATTTTTGGGGGGAATATTTATATCAGGCTTGGTTTCTGGAGGCTTCATGCTTCATATTCCTGACTGCACTGTGTATCACAACTTTAGAGAGCACCATAATACTGTATATATAGAACTAAATTAAAAAACTGTGGTTTTAATTACAAAGAATTATTGCACAAAATCAAAAATGTCTATGTATAAATAATTTACACAGAATAAACACAATGAAAAAGACATGCTAAATATACAGCATGCATGTGACTGAGAATAAACCCATCATAGATGCTTTTATGTTTCCCTTTGTTCCCTGTGTTTTTGTTAGGGAGGTGAATACTTCATTGTCACTGTGGGCCTCAGTGCACAGTAATACACAGCAGAGTCAGACAGCTGCATCTTCTGTATTGTTAAAGATACGCTGCTTGAGGTTTTGTCGAGATGAGCATCAAATCTCTCCTTGAACTCAAGCATGGTGTCCCCTTGTGAAACTGTATCCCGTCTCAGCATGTACTTAGGAAAGCCATTTGAATACTGTATGTACCAGAACATATACAGTACACCTGTATAGCTTGTGCTATAACTACAGTCAAGTGTCACTGATTCTCCTTCAAAAGCCATCACATCTCCTGTGGGCTGAGTCACTGTGTCTTCAGCTCTGCATTCTGCGAAAAAAGAACAAAGTAAGTAACACAAAGCAGGAGTCAAAGATAATGACTGAACAAATGAGAAAGAATAAAATCATACCAAAGCAACTTGTAAAGATAATGAGAAAAATCTTCAGCCCAATACCCATAACTGCACTGCAAAATGAGTTTCAAATACAGCAGACCAGTCTGTAGAGTATGGGAGCTGCAGGAGTGAACTCTCACTAACAGCTGTTTCCACTCTTTGTTTCTGTAAGTGCTGCAGTGTCAGGCTTTAAGGGGAGGTGCTTAGAAGACTGTAGATCTAAGAGAACTGGTGTCTGTGTTGCAATGCCCTCTCTCTGTGGAAGATGGTATTTACGGTATCTTCTCTCAACACCAGTTAATTATCCACATATTAATCATACATTATCGAAATATGTTTGTTCTTAATACAATGTTTATAGTGCCAGTAAATGCATGCATGACATACAGTTTATTAAATAAGGATTAAGCTTTATAGTGGTCCAGTATAATATTTTCCTGCATCTTAAAGAAGCATGGAGTATCTATATTAATTAATAAATGGAACAAAACTGGCGGAATAATGGTATGAAATAAATGTCTGTGCGAATACATATATTTAGAACTTGATTTTGTTTTCCACATGTATGGTATTTTCCGTGTTTCCTATAAAGGTTGGGTTGGGTGCTGTGGCATCACAAATTGTAGAGTAAGTGAGTGAAAACACTACACATTGAAGTGGTGACATATTGTGGCCAAATGAAGACAATGCAGTGCACTGAGACTAATTTGAGGATTTGTTTTATAGCAGATGCACTCAGTGACTGTAGCTGAGCACACAGGTCTGGGGTGGAGTGGGGTGGGGTGGGGTTTGGGGTTAGGGGGGGCAGAACAGGAATGTGTAGGATAGAGTTGTCCACAATCCACCTAAACCCAGAAATCCAAGATTCTATCCAAGAACCAAGCAGGTGCAGATCCAAAAGTCTGACTTGTCTCACAGGCAACACTGGTCTCTGGTAACTGCAACTGTAATTGATTTGGCGAGATGGACCCGCAAGGACCCGTCCACTGCAACGATGCGAGATGAGACTCTGATTTTTTCCCAGTTTTGTTCAGCCGAACACCTACTGCGACCAGGCTTGACTTAATGCCAGGGATGCGAACACAACTCTCACTCCGGTTGTACAAGGACCGAATGGCATGCAGCAATGGCCCCAGTACCCCATACTCCAGCAGTACCTCCCACAAAACCCCTGCGGGGCACACGGTCATAAGCCTTTCCAAGTCTACAAAACACATGTAGACTGATTTGGCTAATTCCCATGACCCGTCAAGGATCTGTGAGAGTGTAACTTTTGGACTTTTTCAAGAGCTTCTATATCTTTCTTGTAGTGCGGTGCCCAGAACTGCACACAGTATTCATTATGAAAGTAATAATATATTTGCATCCACATCTCATGTGTTCTGCTGCCCCTGCAGTGCAAATTCTATTTAATTCTGTACATCAGACATACATATGAAACAAAATATATTACTGGGCATCCTTCCCCGCCAGAGAGCCCCGTCACCTCTCTGGCGGGAAAGGAGCCTGAGCTGGTGCGGGAGGTCGAGAGGTTCCGGCTAGATATAGTCGGCCTCGCCTCGACGCATGGCATGGGCTCCGGAACCAGTCTCCTTGAAAGGGGTTGGACTCTCTTCCACTCTGGAGTTGCCCCTGGTGGAGGCGCCGAGCAGGGTGGGAATACTTATTGCCCCCGGCTCGTTGCCTGTACGTTGGGGTTCACCCCGGTAGACGAGAGGGTAGCCTCCTCCGCCTTCGGGTGGGGGGACGGGTCCTGACTGTTGTTTGTGCTTATGCTCCAAACAGCAGCTCAGAATACCCACCCTTTTGGAGTCCTTGAGGGGTGTTGGAGAACACTCCTTCCGGGGACTCCCTCGTTTTGCTGGGAGACTTCAATGCTCACGTGGGCAACGATAGTGAGACCTGGAGGGGCGTGATTGGGAGGAACGGCCCCCGATCTGAACCAGAATGGTGCTTTGTTGTTGGACTTCTGTGCCTGTCACAGATTGTCCATAACGAACACCATGTTCAAGCATAAGCGTGTCCATATATGCACCTGGCACCAGGACACCCTGGGCCGCAGTTCAATGATCGACTTTGTGGTCGTGTCGCCGGACTTGCGGCCGCATGTCTTGGACACTCGGGTGAAGAGAGGGGCGGAGCTGTCAACTGATCACCACCTGGTGGTGAGTTGGCTCGATGGTGGGGAGGATGCCGGTCAGGCCTGGCAGGCCCAAACGTATTGTGAGGGTCTGCTGGGAACGTCTGGCAGAGTCTCCTGTCAGAAGGAGTTTCAACTCCCACCTCCGGGAGAGCTTCAACCATGTCCCGGGAGGCGGGGACATTGAGTCCGAGTGGGCCATGTTCCGTGCCTCTATTGTCGAGGCGGCTGACCGGAGCTGTGGCCGCAAGGTCGCCGGTGCCTGTCGCGGTAATCCCGAACCCGCTGGTGGACACCGGCAGTTAAGGATGCCGTCAAGCTGAAGAAGGAGTCCTATCGGACCTTTTTAGCCTGTGGGACTCCGGAGGCAGCAGATGGGTATCGGCGAGCCAAGCGGAGCGCGGCCGGCGGTCGCTGAGCAAAAACTCGGGCATGGGAGGAGCTCTGTGAGGCCATGGAGAACGACTTCCGAACGGCCGAGGAGGTTCTGGACCACCATCCGGCGTCTCAGGGGGAAAGCAGTGCACTGTCAACACTGTGTACAGTGGGGATGGGGCGCTGCTGACCTCGACTCGGGACGTTGTGGGTCGGTGGAGGAATACTTCGAAGACCTCCTCAATCCCACCGACACGCCTTCCAGCGAGGAAGCAGGGTCTGGGGACTCGGGGGTGGGCTCTCCTATCTCTGGGCCTGAGGTCGCCGGAGTCCCTCAAGCCTCTGGATGTTGTGGGGCTGTCTTGGTTGACATGACTCTGCAGCATCGCGTGGACATCGGGGGCAGTGCCTCTGGACTGGCAGACCGGGGTGGTGGTCCCCCTCTTCAAGAAAGGGGACCGGAGGGTGTGTTCCAACTACAGGGGGATCACACTCCTCAGCCTCCCTGGTAAGGTCTATTCAGGGGTTCTGGAGAGGAGGGTCCGTCGGATGGTTGAACCTCGGATTCAGGAGGAGCAATGTGGTTTTCGTCCTGGTCGCGGAACTGTGGACCAGCTCTGCACCCTCCGCGGGGTCCTGGAGGGTGCATGGGAGTTTGCCCAACCAGTCTACACATGTTTTGTGGACTTGGAGAAGGCTTTCGACCGTGTCCCTAGGGAGTCTTGTGGGGGTGCTCCGGGAGTATGGGGGTGCCGGACCCCTTGGATACGGGCCATTCGGTCCCTGTACGACCCGGTGCCAGAGCTTGGTCCGCATTGCTGGCAGTAAGTCGGACTTGTTCCCGGTGAGGTTTGGACTCCGCCAGGGCTGCCCTTTGTCACCGGTTCTGTTCATAACCTTTATGGACAGAATATCTAGGCGCAGCCGGGGCGTTGAGGGGGTCCGGTTCGGTGGCCTGAGGATTGGGTCACTGCTCTTTGCAGATGATGTGGTCCTGTTGGCTTCATCGGGCCGTGACCTCCAGCTCTCTGGCTGGAGCGGTTCGCAGCCGAGTGTGAGCGGCTGGGATGAGAATCAGCACCTCCAAATCCGAGACCATGGTTCTCAGCCGGAAAAGGGTGGAGTGCACTCTCCGGGTCGGGAGGAGATCCTGCCCCAAGTGGAGGAGTTTAAATACCTCGGGGTCTTGTTCACGAGTGAGGGAAGGATGGAGCGGGAGATCGACAGGCGGATTGGTGCGGCGTCGGCAGTGATGCAGACGCTGCATCGGTCTGTCGTGGTAAAGAGGGAGCTGAGCCTAAAGGCAAAGCTCTCGATTTACCGGTCGATCTATGTTCCTATCCTCACCTATGGTCACGAGTTGTGTGTAGTGACCGAAAGAACGAGATCGCGAATACAAGCGGCTGAAATGAGTTTCCTCCGCAGGGTGTCTGGGCTCTCCCTTAGAGATAGGGTGAGGAGCTCGGTCATCCGGGAGGGGCTCAGAGTAGAGCCGCTGCTCCTCCGCGTCGAGAGGAGCCAGATGAGGTGGCTCGGGCATCTGGTTAGGATGCCTCCTGGACGCCTCCCTGGTGAGGTGTTCCGGGCACGTCCCACCGGGAGGAGGCCCCGGGGAAGACCCAGGACATGCTGGAGAGACTATGTCTCTCGGCTGGCCTGGGAACGCCGGGATTCCCCCGGAAGAGCTGGACGAAGTGGCCGGGGAGAGGGGAAGTCTGGGTCTCCCTGCTTAGGACGCTGCCCCCGCGACCCGACAAGGAGAAGCGGTAGAAGATGGATGGATGGATGGATGGATGATCCGAAAAATGATCCGATCCGTGAGTTTTTTTATCCGTTGCACCCCTACTGAATCTATAAATGACGTGCCGCTGCTCCAGTATAACATCACCTATCACAAAACATATAAAGAAAGAAAAAAATTACATAAATCAGTACATCAACAATTAGACATGTATTGGTCATTCTAGATTCACTGAAACTACACTGGTTGACATAAAAGGTCACTGTAGCCAATATGGCTGTGATAATTTCAATATTGGCTAACAACAATCATTTCAAATGTACTCAAACACTCATTCCTATGAAGCTGAAAATTAACATGTACTGAGCTAGTATGTTCACAGATGAGACAAGTAGGCTAAGTTAACGTTAGCCTACAATAGGCCCACTGATGTAAAGTTAGCTGTGACACACTACAGCTAATGGCATTATAGAAAAATAGCTAAACAAATGGAACAGATCAATAATTGATTTGCGTTACTTACTTTGACATTCGCCAGCAAGTCCTGCGCTGTTGCATGTCCCATGAACTGGGACCCCAGGTACCTAGACTGGACTTTCCCTCATCCCAGAAACGAACATGCATGTCCAGCTGCTTGGTCTTGGTCGCCTTGTTCAAACTTTCATCAAACATAACAACGAATGGTCCGTTGTTGACTTTACGCGACGAGATGATCCGCCAAACCGAACTTTGATATAAGCCGTCTTATCACCACCACACGCCAAATGTTTTTCGCGATGTCAGAATCGGGAACATGCGGTAAAAAGCTTGCCAATGCCTTCGTTGCTGTTATAGGACTGCAAGGTAATGCATCTCAGGCCCAATTACTTTGACAACTCATCCTGCCTATTTGTATGGAAGGTATAAGGAGTGGAACACCATATAACATTTTAGATTTGGGGGCCTCTTTAAACTAAACCAACTGGTTTTGAATTATTTAGCCTTAATTTTTACAGTTTTCTGATTAAACTAATTTTTATACATAATATGAAATTGAACATCTTTTCAAAAATACTTAGATCTATTCATTTATGACCTAAAGCTCAGTAAGCTTTTTTAGTAACAAATACAGGATTTCTTTCTTAGTGGCATGACAACTCTTCATTTCTATTTAAGGAGGGTTATGAAGAAAAGTGCATCACGACTGACTACATAGAGAGAACAGGAATGTCATCATCATTACAGTTACACCACAAAATGGATTGTCTCCAGCACAAACAGACTACAGATGCATTGGATTGGAGCCAGATGTGTAAACAATATGTTGAGAGGTATTTCCTGTTGAGGTTTACCAATTTACCACTTCTCATTTTATAAAAGTTACTATAGTTTAGCAGGTTTTTGTATGAGTGCAGCCAGTTATGTACCACTGTGGTGTGCAGTGCACAGTAATACATAGCAGTGTCTTCTGGAATTAATCTTGAAATTTTCAAAACTGTTTTGCCACTGGATCTGCTAACAGTTGAGTCAAATCTCCCTTCGGCAAATTTTGCTATATGGCTGCCGTATACAGAATGAGCTCTAAACAGAATAAACTGGAGGGCTGATCCAGGATACTGGCGGTACCAGTAGAGGTAACCATAGGTGCTTGTTTTGAAGGAACATTCCAGGGAGACTTGTTCTTCTTCTTGCTTTGATATTGGTGGCACCTCTTGTTTGACTTCATCCCCACAGGAAAAGCCTAAAAGGAATAAATAAATCACCAGATGAAGCTAATCACAATTAGATCAGGAAGATTCATAACAGGAACAAACCTAAGAGGTTTCCAATGAGATCACTAAAGACAACTTACAGAAAGAAACCATTAACACCAGCCCTGCAAAAAGCTGCATCTTGTTATGAAGTTATTCGGGTTATTAGAGGAGAGACAACCTGAGGCAGAATGTATGTCTTAGTTTTTCTGTGAGGATGTGTGGGAGGGGCAATAGTGCCCAGTGCAAAAGACACTAGAACTACTGACTGTCATTTGTAGATGATGCTGAGAATGTGGATTGTGATTGAACTGTCCTTTGATTACAAAATATAAGCAAGTAATCTGTGATCAATGGAAATATGTGGATTGGGTTTAAACTGTCCTTCCATTAATCCCTTCACTTTAATACCCTGTCATTTTAGATTGCTTCCAATAGTTTTAATTTACATTCAAATTGTTTTAGTCACAGGACACATGGCAATTTTTTCTTTTCAGTAACTTTTACTCGACTCTAAATTGTATATTTTATGATAATTTAACACAAGGCTGGTCCGTTTAAAAAAAATCTCATTAGTTGAATTAATTGGTTGATTTAATCTGGTGAAAAATATAAATAAAACTTCTTAGTTTAGCATTTATTTCTATGAATTTAACGATTTCTAAACACCTCAAAATTATATTCCAAAGGGCAATATGTGCCTGAAGTAATATGAATCACATATAGGCTGGGATTCCATATAATACTTTTGCTTTTGACTTTAAGGTTTTGAGTTTAACGCTAGTGTACTTTTCTGTGCACCAATAAGACTGTTGGGATGATACAGATCGGACCCAAATGCAGACACAGACACTGAGGATTCAGTAAAGTGAAATATTTATTATGAACAAAGACTGGGGTAAGGAAGTGATGGTGAGGGCAGACGAGGGAGGCAGGCAGGACAGGTAAGTGGGGGCAGGCAGGCAGGAGAACGGGCAGGCAGGCAGGCAGGAAAGCGGGCAGGCGAGAAGTGAACCTGGACATGGAGAGGACGAATAAACATAAAAAACAGATAATAAAAAGGTCTTGATGCGTGTAGCTACCACTGAAGTGGAGACAACGATCTGATGGTGAGTGGATGAGAAACCGGGGTTCATATACACTGCAAGGCTGATGATAATTGATGACAGGTGTGCAGGCAGAGTAGGTGTCACAGATCCATAGTAATCAGGAGGGAGCCGGAGAATGCAGAGGAGGAAAGCCGTGCCCACAACACACAACGCACAAACACTGCGTTGGAACACAGGGGAAAGGGAAAAGGGAAAACACAACACGAGGAAACACAAAAAATAAACAAAGTTGCGGCCGTGGCCGTAACAAAGACAGTCCACTTTGAGTGTATGGGTATTCACTGAATGAGATTTTTGTCATTTGTCATATGAATATGATGTACGAACATTCTATTTAGCCATGCTGTATCATAAATATCGGCAATGTCTCCTCGACGTGTCGGCAGCATTCGACACCGTGGACCACCGGATCCTGCTCTCATCTCTCGTCGAGATGGGAATCTCTGGATCTGCGTTGACATGGTTCGAGTCCTACCTGGCTGACCGGTCCTACCAGGTGGCCTGGAGAGGATCCCTCTCCTCTCCCCACACCCTCTCTACCGGAGTCCCGCAGGGCTCGGTGCTATACCCCGTCCTATTTTCTCTGTACACCAAGTCACTTGGCTCTGTTATTTCTGCTCATGGTTTTTCCTATCACTGTTATGCTGATGACACTCAACTCTTTCTCTCCATCTGATAGCCAGGTCCCAGCACAGATCTCTGCATGCCTGGCTGACATCTCCACATGGATGTCCACCCACCACCTGAAGCTGAACCTGGGGAAGACAGAGCTGCTCTTCCTCCCAGCGAAGGGCTCCCGATGATTGATGCGTCAATCACCGTGGAAGGTTCCATAGTGTCTCCGTCCCAGTCTGCCAGGAGTCTTGGAGTAACCCTGGACAACCAGCTGTGCTTCTCGAGCCATATTGCAGCAATCACTCTGACCTGCCGATTCTCCCTCCACAACATCCGGAGGATCCGACCGTTCCTCACCCAAAAGGCCACTCAACTCCTAGTCCAGGCCCTGGTGATCTCACGTCTGGACCACTGCAATTAGTCCAGAACGCTGCCGCTCGTCTGGTGTTCAACCAGCCGAAGTTCACCCACGTCACCCCTCTACTCTCCTTTCTGCACTGGCAGCACGTATCAGATTCAAATCACTGGTGCTTGCTTTTCAAGTGGCCAGAGGTACTGCTCCCCCTTACCTCCAGTCACTCATCACTCCCTACAACCCTCCCAGACCCCTCCGCTCCGCCTCCTCTGGTAAACTGACTGTCCCTTCCCTCCGGCGCCTGGCAGCCGCTCACTCGCGGTCTCGCCTCTTCTCTGTCCTGATCCCTCGCTGGTGGAACGACCTTCCGCAATCTGTCAGGACCGTGGAATCACTTGCGATCTTCCGCAAGAGACTCAAAACCCACCTCTTCAGACTCCACTACCACTGAACTCTGTCCATCTAGCTAAATTGTCTTCACCACTGTTTACTTGTTCAACACTACACTCCAAAAATGTGCCTGCTATGATGTCTATTGCTGTATTACTTCACTGATCTCGTGCGCTATGATTGTTTCTACCATGTATTAATGCACATCTTGTAAGTCGCTCTGGAGAAGAGTATCTGCTAAATGCTTAAAATGTAAAATGTAAAATGCAATGTCAGAAGGTCTGGTTAACCAATCAGCATCCAGGACAAGAAAGCTCAGTTTTATAATTATTTCATCCTTGTGTGATGTTCAGGGTCTTTCCCACATGTATGTTTTAAGGGGAGTATATTTTTGGCATAAAACTTTTAAAATATTTTATCCATATTGTCATACCACTGGAGGCATTCTCTGAACTACTTGTTTTATCCAGTACATGTTTCTGACTTTTTTTTTACTCTGCATTCGTCCAGGTCCTAGCAAAACCTTTCAGCTGTAATCATTCCTTGAACATGGTGCAAATTGAAATATTTTAAATGTCTTCTCATTTTGCTCAATGTTTGCTTAATATTTTTATCAGCCCATATCTGCAAAATATATTGGATGTAATCAATGTCCTGTGTCTGTCTCCTCATAGACATTCTTATTATTAATTGCACTAGTGCCAGTAGTGCCATTCCTCTAGCTCAGTCACTTGTCCTTCATACACAGTTGAGTGCAATCCTCAGTGGTATAACATGCTTAGAATGGGAGAAGCATACAAGCAGAGCAAAGCATTAAATTAAAAAGAGCGCAGAAGTGTAACTTTAACATTGAACTAGTAGAGATGTGTTCCTCATCTGAAAATTCCTAAAAATCCTGTCTTGTTGACTGACCATTGTTCATTCTGTGACACAAATGGAACTCCTGTCTTTCTGTCTGCCAATTAACAAAGCACATGTGCAAGCTACTGGAAATATCACATAAGATGATGGCTTTGTCTCAGTTAACATAAGATGTGCTATGAATCATTATTTGCTGTTGATACTGTTGGCATTGCTTGGAAGAAGTGCCAATTGACTGAACCAAAGCAACACAATTGGAAGTTTGTTTATATTTAGTCTACTGAAGATGTAAAATCAAAACTAGCAGTGCTCAGCACCTCACAAGTGGTAAGAATGATCTCTTTTGATGTAGTCCTTTTTCTTTTCAGTTTTTTTTTCTTCAGTTCAGTAAAAAAGGCCATCGTTATTTTATGTATGTGAAACTGCATTATAGCGATTCAGTACTAAATGGGGAAGCCTTAAACCGGCTATACCTGAATATGTATCAGTAGCAATTGGTTATTGCTTACTATTACAGAGTTCTAGTCTAAACCTGGAAAGAGGGTACTGGCAGATAGAGATGAAATCCCAAGGAGCATGAAATGTTTTTCACCACTGTGCAATGGTACACAACATTTCAGAGGCAGATGCAAAGATGTCAATGTGAGCCAGTAAATGATTCTCTATAGACACACATTTGAATGATATCATTTGATAGTTTACTGACAGACTGTGACTATCACCAAATATTTTTTTTTTAAAGCCATTTGAAGCTGTTGATGTTTTATATTTACAAAATGTGTAGGATTTGCATTCTCAGTTTGGTATTTCATAGAATGTTTACTTCTGTATCCAGTAGAATGTTAAACATATGGATTTGGTGGATGAGCCCCATGGTCTGGTATCGAGTCCAGAGCATGCCAGCGCCAACTGTGGCCAGCAGCTCCAGAGGATGAGATATAATTAGCCATAGCGTCACCCAGGGAGGGAGTGATTCAGTCGGTCAGATTGTCCGTGTCTTGCCACACACCACCAACCCCTGCTTGTCAATCATTCACCCAGTCTGCTGGTATAAAGCTGCACATGAAGTGCCTTCATCCAGCTCATGTCAGTGCAGGCTTAAGTGCAGTTAAGGAGGCAAGCTTGTGCTTGTCTACATTCTACCGATTTGACAGTGGAGGGCACAGTTTAAGAAGACGATTGGGAATTCTAAATTAGGAGAAAACAATTACATTTAAATGGGTGTGTGTTTATATAAGGATTTGATGCTCCCTTGCATTAAGTGACATGATAATGGAAAATGTAAGTTTACCACCTTTCCCTTGCATGTTTAATTGATTGGGTTTCACTCAAATGGTGATGTCTCTTATGCTGTGTTTTGCCATGATATCAAGATCAATGCATAATTTGAATTTTGTGGCCAGAAATGTAAATAATGTCATTTGTATTATTGTGAAAATGAATTCATTTTATGAGTATTATCCCCAAACAGAATTTGTACCACATATGTTTTATATTCAGGAAAACCTTTTCTGAATATAAAACAATGCTGTATATATGCTTTATTACAGTCTGTAGTATATATTGATATTTTATGTAAGTCACTATCACTTACAGAAACAAAGATAAAATGCCATATACCAAATGATATGGCACTGCATGAGAAGAAACCAAACAGATCCTTTTATGTTCTCCTTTGTGCCCTGTGTTTTTGTAAGGCAGGTGAATACTTCATTGTCACTGTGGGCTTCAGTGCACAGTAATACACAGCAGAGTCAGACAGCTGCATCTTCTGTATTGTTAAAGGTACGCTGCTTGAGGCTTTGTTGAGATGAGCATCAAATCTGTCCTTGAACTCAAGCACGGTGTCCCCTTGTGAAAATGGATCCCGTCTCAGCATGTACTTAGGAAAGCCATTTGGATACTGTATGTACCAGAAGAGATATGGTGTGTCACTTGTGCTATAATTACAACCAAGTGTCACTGATTCTCCTTCAAAAGCAATCACATCTCCTGTGGGCTGAGTCACTGTGTCTTCAGCTCTGCATTCTGAAAAAAGAACAAAGTTATCTGTAACACAAAGCAGGAGTCAAACATAATGACTGAAGAAATAAGGAAAACAATAAAATCATACCAAAGCAACATGTAGAAATAATCAGTAAAATCTTCAGCCCAATACCCATAACTGCACTGCAAAATGAGTCTCAAATACAGCAGACCAGTCTGTAGAGTATGGGAGCTGCAGCAGTGAACTCTCACTAACAGCTGTTTCCACTCTTTGTTTCTGTAACTGCTGCAGTGTCAGGCTTTAAGAGGAGGTGCTTAGAAGACTGTAGATCTAAGAGAACTGGTGTCTGCATTGCAATGTCGCCTCTCTGTGGAAGATGTTTTTAACGCATCTAACGTTTTTTTCAACTCCAGTGGATTATCCACATATTAAATATCCAAATGTTTCTTCTGATTATTGTTCTGAGTGTTTAGAATGTTTATAGTAATAGTAAATGCATGCATGGTATACAGTATATTAAGTAGGGATTAAGCTTTATAGCAGTCCTGTATAATTCTTTATGGATCTTAAAGAAGCATGGAGTATCTAATTTCATTACTAAATGGAACAAAAGTGGCAGAATAATGTGTCTGTGGCAATAAATATAATCAGAATTTGGTATTTGTTTTCAGTCATATGTATGGTATTTTCTGTGCTTCCTATAAAGTTTGGGTTAGGTGCTGTGACAAATTGCAGAATAATTGAAGGAAAACACTGCACATTGAAATGCTGACATCTTTTTGGCAACTAAATACCAATTGATAAGGCCATGTGGAGTTGTGTTTTTCCAGCAGGTGCACTCAGTGACTGTAGCTGATTAGAGGCACACCTGGGTGTTGTGGTTGTCTGGTGAAAGCAGTGCTGGAATTCATTTGAGGAGTAAAACCTGAAGGAAAATGATTTCAACAAGCTACTGAATCAGACCTACTATGCTGAAAGAGGTCCAGAGAATCAGGATTCTTATAAAAAGGATATCAAAAGATATCCAAGACAAACTATATTTTAATGGTTGCGGTGCACCAAAAAATAGATGGGGGACCATGTCCAAACCAAAACAGCTGTGTGATAGGTTTGTGTTTGTTTGGAGATTCTCCTGATGGTCTCCAAAGGAATAGTTTGTTTGCATCAACATCTGACGTGTTCTCCTTCACCTGCGGTTCAAATTCTGCCCTTGTAAGGCCATTTAATTATGTACATCACACATGCATACGATGGTATGTACATACATATGAATTAATAGCAGAAGATGGGTGCTACACCAAAAAGCAGTAACATATTTATGCATGTGGCCATGGTGTAGGTGCTCATTTAATGGGAAATTGTCCTGATTGGCCTGTGAAGTTAAACTTTTGCCACATCTTATACTCACTACAGTTATTATCAACCCACATGCCATTTGCACTTTGTGTGTTAGCACAATATAGCCCTTTCACACATAATAGTCTGTGAAACCCAGGAACAAGCTCAGCTCGGTAGCGTTCCCAGGCTGCCTCCAGTCAGCCATGGCATGGACCTTCTGAGTGCCAGTAGGAACTGTCTTTCTCCAGCAGGGGCAGCTGGTGCCCTACATGGTTGTGGAGTCTGGGGTTGCAGTTGGCAGGGGAATTTATAAATAAATTAAAAAACACAGGTAGGCCTAAATACTTATTCCTTGTGACTTTCAAGTAAAATGTTTAGTTCTTCACACTTCTGCAAATATGCCACAACATTTGCTCAAAGTAAGCTAAAAGTGTACCATGGCAACACATCCTTAATTTTAAAGGAACACAAACTGGAATTGTGTGTACTCGCTTAGGGATGTACACACAAAAAATCATCCTCTGTTAATTTAACCTGGTTAGTCTCATTGAGATTAGAAATATATTTTTCAAGAGAAACCTGGCCATGAAAGCAGCAATAGATTACAGACACTATATTACAACATTTAACAACAATGTTCACAGTTTCACACTCTGGTTACCCAGGAGCAGTCTAAATATGTGGTGCAACTAAGGGTCAAAACATTTACAATTTTCACTTTCCTCCATAGCTTTAATGCTTGCTTTAAAATCATTTCATGAGCTCCTGTAGGTTAAGCTCTTTCTGGAGCTCATCCCACGCCAAAGGAGCTGAGAACTGGAACGCTTTTCTATCAAACTCATTTTTATTTGTCTGCTGGACAATGTACGTACATACTGTAAGTAAGATGGGAGCAGTTTCAGTAGGGCCTTATAAATGACAATGTACCTCTGTCTCAACCTGCGTAGTGCCAAGGAGGTACAGCCCACTCAACCTATAGAGTACAGTGATGAGTAAAAGATTTGTAGTTTGTAACAAACCTCAGTGCCCCATGATACACAGTGTCCAGCAGACGCAAAGACGGCACAGGTACATGCATATATATATAATATCTCCATAATCTATTACTGGTAAGAAAGTAACTGCGACAAGCGTCTGTCTCACCTCCACAGAAAAACAGAACTTATAATAAAAACCCAACTTAAGCCTAAGCTTTTTCACAAGGGAATCTATGTGAAACTAAGTGAGACCATCATCTATAAACCCCCCCCAAGTATTTATAAGTTGTCACTCTTCCAACTGCTTTGTCTTGCGTGGTAACTATACAAGGTAGTGTCTGTGGCTCTTAATTTGACCTAGTAAAGAGCATCAACTTGGTTTGACAGGTCGATAAAAATGGAGACACAGTTCTGCTTCTTATGCAGAGCATTGATTACATCATGAATTACTTTGCATTGCTGCAGTAGTGGTGCCATGCTGTTTTCTAAAACCTGATTGGTAGTCAGCAGGGCCGTCTCAAGGGGTGGGCGGGGCCTGGGGCGAGTAAACCCACGTGGGGCCCAGCTGTTAACTATCAAAGCCAACCCCAATGTTTTGTTATTTTGTTGGTCACAGTAACACTACTACAGAACAGCATCAGAATTCTGTCTCATATCAATGTTTTGATCACATGAGTAAAATATTTACAAAATAGCATTTTTTTTTTTGCTTAGTCTTTCAGTGAACACATGCAGTCATCACGACACCAGGCCTACATAAATAAGACAGTGAATAGCCTCGTGATTTGCATAAAAAGCACGTCTACTTTGCATAGTGGGCCTAAACAGCCAGTGGAACAACTCAGCAGCACAGACACATAATGGTTAGTTTTAGTCGGATGACTAAGCTGAGCTAAAGTTTTACGGACTCAGACAAGATCACGCACAAACCAGCCATAGCAAACCGATTTAATAATTAATATGCCATTACTCTGCCCATTGAATTAAAATATTGTAATAATCAATAGGTCAGCTCCTTTGGGTGCACTTGACTCACGGTTTGGGTTTGGGTCTGCATTAGCATGTTTGTCCTCGTCAGCAGCACTAGTCCCCTCAGCTAAGCTGAAATCAGCACCCCCCTCCTCAGCTAAGATGACTTCAGCGCCGTTTTCCTCTTCCTCGTTGTCGTCGTCCTCTTCTTCCACCACGTTTTTCTTTACGAATCGATCCAAGAAACCTTTCAAGCTGGCATTTATTTATTCTCTTTTCTTTTTCTTGATTCTTTTTTTCGCTCCCTACTCATACTTTCTAAATTTGTCTCGGGCTCTGCTGTTGCTTGTCATTTTACCATGAAGTCAGGCTTGGCTACGGGTCGCACCTGCAGACTGTCTGCACGCGAGCAGCATAGGGATCGCTACTTCCTATTTCCTATAACGTCAACTTTCAAAAACGCCATAAGCTTCAGCTATGTATTCCCTGTGTCACAAACATACATATATTTTTACATATATTACTTTATATCAAAAAATTATCATAACAATACAATTAATTAATTAATTTCCCCTCTCACCGCGGGGCCCTGTGAAGGGCGGGGCCTGGTGCGGCCACACCGGTTGCCGTCCCCTAAAGACGGCCCTGGTAGTCAGTTAAAATATTGTTGTCACTTAAAAATTCCTTGATCTGATTACACACCAGTCTCGAAAACCTTAGCAAGAACTGAAAGCTTAGAATTAGGCCTGTTTTTATTCAAATTTGAGGGTTTTCCTCCTTTTAATAGGGGCAGAACAAAGGCTGACTTAAATGCACTGGGGGTAACATTTAGTTCAAGAGTGAGGTTAAAAAGATAAGTTAGGGGCTCCGCAATAAAATCAGCAGAGAGTTTCAAAAGATGATGATCCAAATTGTCAGGACCAGTTGCTTTTTTTGAGTCTACCTTTGTATAGCTTTGTGTACTTTGGGTACAGAAAGGGGGTAAAAACAAAAACTTTTTTTTTACATCAGCAAATACCTGATTACCTGATGTAGCCTTAAACAGAAAACTGTAGCAGTTGAAGCATTTCAGCTCTATCAGTAACCATTTCAACACCTTTTGTAATATATGGCGGTAATTCATAATTACAGCTTGCATTCAGGGATTTGATTGCTTTCCAAAATTTGAGAGGGTTCTTTACATTTCCAGTAGTGTTTGATACAGATTTTTGCTTCTTAGTGAGTTGAGTACACTTATTCCGCAAAGACCTAAATATTGACCAAACAGACTCTGAACCTGTTCTCCTAGCTGTAGCCCAAGCTTGGTTCCTCTCATGTATTCACTTAAGACAGCTCCTCGGCTAACCAAGGATTTTCCCTGCCTTTAATCCTATAGGCTCTTATAGGAGCATGCTTGTCTGTGATTTTCAAGAAATTGCCTCGAAAGAAAGTCCAAGCCATTTCAACATCAGGAATAAAACTGATCCTGCCCCAATCACAATAGTGCATGTCATGTAAAAACCCTTGTTCTGAAAAATGTTTAAAATTATGTTTTTGGAGGAAACGGGGCTTGGTCTTAGGGAGTTTAGTGTTGTGTATAGCTGCAATGGCAGAGTGGTCACTCACATCATTAACAAAGATACCTGTTGCAACATATTTGTGTGGAACATTTGTCAGGAGGAAATCAATAACTACAGATTTGGACGCATTGGTCCATTTATTAATTGTGTTAAATTCATAGTGTCGTAGTGTTTTAAACAATCCCAATTTAGATCGCCAACAATAACAACCTCACGGTAGTTGAGTTTCGCCATGCATTTACTGAAAGATGACAGCATACCGCTTATAGCAGACAGAGGTCTGTAACAGCCAACCACAGTAAGGAGGACATCTCTCGACACCTCAACTTTGAGAGCAAGTATTTAAAATAGTTTGCACACAGACTCAGAGCATCACACTCGTGCAGAACTTGGTTTTAGCATAAATAGCTCCATCTCCTCCCCTTTGGGTCTATCAGTGCGGAACACATGTATGTACAGTATGTGAATATATTTAACAGGAACAGACTTGCTCAACCAGGTTTCAGATATCACAATTAAGTCTTCATCAGTTGATTTAGCCCAAATCCTAATCAAATCCATTTTCGGGACTAAACTACGAACATTAAAATGTACTATTCCCAGCAGGAGCATGTGGCTCAAGCCAAGAAAAAGGGAACCCCCCCGCTCCCCCGCACATTTTTTGTTTTATAATGACAACGGCGATTTAATTAGGTTGAATAACAGTAATCATTACTACAACAATAACAGCAGCAGCAACAACACAATAATAATAATAATAATAATAATATGTATTTATTTGGTCCAAAGGGGCATTTCAGCCGAGGAGGGCAAAGGGGCAGGGGCTCAAGCCACTGTAGCCACCCCCTCTGCACGTCATTGATACCCAGACCCGATGTACTTTTGAACGTTTCCAGATAACAGCAACAGTAAAAAAAAACCTAAATATCTCAGTTTAGTGTCCTTACACATCACTTTTTTGGCATTTAATCTGTCCAAAGTCTGAAACGGAGTCTTTCGATAATCATTGAAAAGTATCAAATTATGAATTATGTTGTAGGGTTTCCGAATAGTTTGTTGACATGATGACACACAGGGCATGATCGTAATGCCCTGTGAAAAAATCCTGGTCAGCTAAATGCGTTGCGGAGGCATGGTGGGTGTCTTTGGCTGTTTTAGTTTTTTTGTGTATCGTTTGTTCTGCGCGGGTTGTTGATCAGCCGACGTGGGACACTTAGCGGATCAGAGCTGGATTTCCTCTGTGCATCAGAGGTGGCGAGCCCTACCCTGGAGAAACCGGAACGACCAAGATGTGTATGTTACTTCCTACTGAGGTGGTAGGAAAGAGCTTTCTTTCTCTTCTCCAAGTTAAAGGAACTTTCACCAGTTAAAGGAGCATTTTGCTGTTGTGAACTGAAGGGACATTTTATTTCATTTTCTTTTCTTGTCCATGTTTGAAAAGCTGTATTTTGATTGGCCTACTGATTGTGTGTGTATATTGAACTGAATAGTTTGATGATGTTGTCATACAGGTGTTGAGTTGGATTGGATGATTGAAGGATCTGACCTTTCGCCATTTTGGGGATATTACACCAGGTTGAATGGTGTCATGTGAACTTGTGTCTAGCCTGTGATATTGTCATTCGAAACATTTATTGCTTGTTGGTACGGTGATTCAAATGATTCTTTATTTTGCACTGATCCCTTGAAATACATTTTCAAGTTTTCTAGATTCTGGTCTTGTTATTTCTTAACCACTCTTACCACTCTTACCGAACCTGGAGTATTGGTCCACTTACGAGTCAGTAGTTGCTTATCGAAGCAAGTGCTACATACAGGTGCTACATGCGGGAGCTGAAAGCTCTTCGGAGCTGGCCGGGTGTATGGAGAACCGAGAAGATTGGAGACTCCGATGGAAGCTCGTCTGAGGACGACCTAGAGAGAGCTACATACAGCATTAGCAAGATATTACATTGTGGGAAAATTGTTGCAACTTCAAAATAGATTTCAACTGACCTTCAAAGTACAGTGCCTTCAAATATCCACACCCTTGATAAACATGAGCAAAGGAGGCTGTATAAAATAATAATTTTATATTAAAAAAAAGATTCACAATTATTCACACCCATATTCTCAGTTCTTTGTGCACCCTTCCCTCAGAAGCATAACACTACTGAGTCATCATCTATAGTGTTTTATGAGATTGATGAACATATTGGGGAGGATCTTTGACCATTCCTCCATACAGAATATTTCAAGATCCTTCAAATCTTTGTGGACTGCCCTTTTCAATTCAAACCACAAATTTTCGATTGGGTTAGCCACTGAAGAACAGGCATTTTGTGGTAATTTCTTGGTTGATTTGGCAGCGGGTTGTTTTTACTAAAGTGCCCGAGAGGTTTGTAGGGGGACACTAATGGATTTTTTCCACCGCACAGTATGGTACGGCATGGTACAGTACACAGACACAACCGCCATGTTTTTTTTTTCATTTTCACTTCGGTTATTGGTTTTATTCGAAGAGTATTATATAGAGTTTGGCATTCTTTTCAGATTTGTGTGATTGTTCCAGTTTGAAAACTGGAATAAACACATTTTCTTTGAAAGGACAAAGTTTAGTATTGTCATTGATTGAGATAGAGAAGTTCCAACACTGCAATAAAATATGAATATGATACAGGTGTGGGTGTCTTTGGCTTCATGAATGACATATTTCAAATATAGGAGTAACTAATGAGTGATGGAAATATGTAACAGTAAATGTTGCAGAGACCATAACTTAAAAGTAATACTTCTGTGTTGCTATGGAGTCTCAGGTGGTGTCAGGTTCTTGTACAGAGTATAGGGGTTTCCTGTCACTGTGGGCTGCAGGGCACAGTAGTACAGTGCAGAGTCTGTCACTTCAGCAGAGGAGAGCTCCAGATGCACAAGGTTGTTCTTTTCTTCGTGTATAACAGTAAACCCATTTTTCTCCTCTTTTGTTTTCATTCCCAAGATGAGGATGAGGAATTCTGGTCTGGATCTGGGGTATTGGCGATACCATTGTAGACTGCTTCCACGGATATTAGAAGCAGTGTAGTTGCATGTCAGCGTAACATTTCTGTGCTCCAAAGCATGCACTGCATTCATTGTTGATGTAATCCCATCCTGAAAACTGATAACTGAAAAATAAAATGTTTGTATATTTGTTATATTACTTGTTATATAACCCTTAATTACTATGCAATTTAATCAGAAAATATTTTATTTTTTTCGTTACTCCAGGTCACAGAAATCAACGTTCTTAAAGAGTCCTTGTGAATTATGTGCCTGTCCCTATGTGGTATCCCCCACGTTACCGCTATTTTACTCCCTTTACACCTTAAAATACAGCTTGATGACATTCAGTTTTTTAACTTTAATGAAGGGCGTCTGAATGAAACAACAGCACCACAGAAGAGAAAGTAATGCAGGATGCCACTTACCCACCATTGTTGAAAACACAAGAAATAAACAGTGCAACATCATTATAGCTGTTAGAAAGAAACACCGACTTTAAGCACAGCTAGAACAGAATAAGTCCTCCACTCTGACTCCCTCTGCATAGTTTTAACAGGAAACTCCCCCACTCTTTGACTATTTAGCTCCTCCTCTGGAACCAAAACACAATTGAGCATAATATCCCCTACTGTTGACAAACAGGGGATTCTCAAAAAAAGTGTGTGTAAAAAAACAATTGTTTGTATAAAAAAATGCAAAAATGTATTTGTTCTTTCTAAAACAATTCAGTTATTTCTCTAAATGTATTTCTCATTTTCACCTAAAATTCCACAAAGCTCCTTTAGGACCTCAGTGCATCCAAGTTACATAAGCTGTTACATCTCACCATTAAAATACTTAAAATACATTTGCTTAAAATATAAGCGATAGTCAGCATAGTGTTCTTAGACTGGTTAGCTTTATGTAATTGACATTCTGGCCTTGGAAACAAAGTGTGTGAACTCCTTTGCCCCTGTCTTAGACCCACCCCAGAATATGGACATTTTGGTTTGGTGTAATATACCTTGTAGACCCACCCCCTATCCTGCTTCCATCAGTTGGATGTCTCTTATGAGAGGTTGATAGTGGGAGCCCCCTCCCTAAAGAAAATTAGTTTTGCTTTGGAATAGTACCAAGGTATTTAGTTTGTGTGGACCACAGCTGCAGCAATTGTTTGATGTTTCTTCTTTTTCCCTAGGTTTATCTTAATATCTGAAGAGAATGTGCTGTCAAACTTTTAAATCTATAGCTTTTGTTTCTGTTTTTCTTTTAATTAGTTCAGTATTTTTTTCTGAGCATTTTAATGAAGTAAAATCATAATTTCACTTGAATTAAAGTTCACTTGTCAGCTATATAGTGGAGGTGCTCTATCAGTTTTAGTGCAGTATATCCCACACCAGATTGCATTTGCACCAAGATCACAATTTTTTGAGGGTAGAAAACCAAATAAAATAATTATACAACATATGAAACAAAACACAACAGAAAATCTTCTCCAAAACAAAGGAGAGTTGGTAGAGAGGAAAACACAGAAAGTCAAGCCTTCAAGGCTGAACCTTTATAAAGGGCCTGATGAAGGCAACTAGGAACACCTGGGCTGACTGCCAATCATCCCCAGCTGTGCATGGCTCTAGGTGAGGCAGACACTGCCCATGGTCCTAAAGGCCTGCCACACCTCTCCTGGTGTCACACCTCTTCTGGTGTTTATTCCACATTTTTCAATTTGCTTTTTCAAAAGAAGATGGAAGAGAACATTAGTTGTCATCGTATTATTTTTATATTGGGAATTTGAATTTGACCAGTATTTTCACAGGGCTTTATTTCTATTACAGTGAAATTGTATTCAGTGTCTATGGATGAATTCACTAAAAATACATGTCATGAGGCATGTTTTAATAGTGTTTAACTTTGTGTATATAGTTTATACCCTCATATTAAGCATTTTTGTGTACGTAAAAAACATTTTTTAATAGAGAATATAAAATATAAAACACATTTTATATAGAAATATATTAGACACTTTAAATTAATATATTTCTGAAATGTATTAAATCTATTTCAATAATTAATTCTGCCAATCTTCAAATTTATTCCATAGCAATCACAAAATAAGCACGAAAGAGAAGTTTTTGAAAAGTATACAAATTTAAAGAGGAAACCCAATAGAGATCAAACTGTTACTATTTCAAGAAATATCGTTGAGCAATCTTAAACAGATATGATATTTCTGAGATAGAGTATAAAATATAGTTCAATAATTACTTATTCCAATCTACAAATGTATTGCTTAGCAGTCACATAATAAGCACTATTAAAGCTTATAAAAATGTCAAGAAGAAAATCTGAGATTCCCCTTTGTGCCCTGTGTTTTTGTAAGGGAGATGAATACTTCATTGTCACTGTGGGCCTCAGTGCACAGTAATACACAGCAGAGTCAGACAGCTGCATCTTCTGTATTGTTAAATGTACGCTGCTTGAGGTTTTGTTGAGATGAGCATCAAATCTCTCCTTGAACTTGGCCACAGTGTCCCCTTGTGTAAATGTATCCCGTCTCAGCATGTACTTAGGAAAGCCATTTGGATCCTGTTTGTACCAGAAGAGATACGGTGTTGTGTCACTTGTGCTATAATTACAACCAAATGTCACTGATTCTCCTTCAAAAGCAATCACATCTCCTGTGGGCTGAGTCACTGTGTCTTCAGCTCTACATTCTGAAAAAATAACAAAGTTATCTGTAACACAAAGCAGGAGAAAACATAATGACTGAATAAAGAAGGAAAACAATAAAATCATACCAAAGCAACATGCACAAATAATCAGTAAAATCTTCCTCCTAATACCCATAACTGCACTGCAACGTGAGTTTCAAATACAGCAGACCAGTCTATAGAGTATGGGAGCTGCAGCAGTGAACTCTCACTAACAGCTGTTTCCACTCTTTGATTCTGTAAGTGCTGCAGTGTCAGGCTTTAAGGGGAGGTGCTTAGAAGACTGTAGATTGAAGATAACTAGTGTCTGTGTTGCAATGCCCTCTCTCTGTGGAAGATGGTATTTACGGTATCTTCTCTCAACACCAGGGTTGGAAGATGTGTAGGATAGAGTTGTCCACAATCCACCTAAACCCAGAAATCCGAGATTCTATCAAGAACCAAGCAGGTGCAGATCCAAAAGTCTGACTTATCTCACAGGCAACACTGGTCTCTGGTAACTGCAACTGAAATTGATTTGGCGAGATGGACCATTTTTTCCCCGCTTTTCTCCCAATTTGGTGGCCAATTGTAACCTTTCTTATCCCAACTATCCCACAAACCCGCTGCTGGCCTATTCTAATACCGTAGTGTCATGACCAAGATGGAACTCGGCAGTTGTCGACCGTGATTCCGATACAGCCAGAGAAGCTTTCTGCAGCGAGACCATGTCGGCTCCCTAACCCCTTCCCACTCCCCGGGAACTCCCGGTCAAAGTCAGACTGGTGCAGCCGGGAAATCTAACCTCGGCCGCAGTGGGCAACTTGCACCCCGGGTGAGTGCTTTTACCATTACGCAATCCGGGGACTGGGACCCATCTTAACAATAAACGTGTTTTTTTTAATGTTTTTTCTTTGGACGTTCTAAACTTCCTGATTTAAGATTTGGCCATTCAGGAACTGCTGTTAACCTAAACTAATGGACAACAATGCATAACCTGGTGTAGAGTACAAAACCTGGACTTCCAAGCAGTAGAAGTAATATGGTCATCTTTTACTTTTTCCTACAGTGCACATCATCCTTGCAATGTTAGCAGTGTCCTTTCAGCAATGTTTTCGGGTTCAGCAAAAAAATGAAGAGGAAGAAAGAAAATGACAGCCTGGTCAACACGTATTATGTAATCTGTCATTGCCTATCACAGGAACTGCGACAACACAACAACGGCTACACAAAAGTGAAGGAAAATATTGGTTTCCTTACAAAAGTTCATTGAATGGCTATCCGAGAAATGCGTGCAGCCACAGAACATGAGATTTGATCTTGAGACTGACATTACAAAGGAGTTTTGCCAGTTCAGCTCAATGGTAAACGGTGAACATGTATGTATAAGCATGTATAAGAAGCTCAGAGAGCTAGGCCTGGGCGATGCATTCCCCAACGTGGAAATATGCCTTTGCATGTATCTGGCATTATTTATTTATTTATTAAATATTTATTTGAGTAGGGACAGATACAAAAGCATAAACACATTGCATTAGCAACACACTGATGCCCTGTATCAAAACATTTGTTGCTTGCGCTAAATTTCAATGTTCAGCCCAACATCTACTGCGAACAGGCTTGACTTAATGCCAGGGATGCGAACACAACTCTCACTCCGGTTGTACAAGGACCAAATGGCACGCAGCAATGGCCCCAGTACCCCATACTCCAGCAGTACCTCCCACAAAACCCCTGCGGGGCACACGGTCATAAGCCTTTCCAAGTCCACAAAACACATGTAGACTGATTTGGCAAATTCCCATGACCCCTCAAGGATCTGTGAGAGTGTAACTTTTGGACTTTTTCAAGAGCTTCTATATCTTTCTTGTAGTGCGGTGCCCAGAACTGCACACAGTATTCATTATGAAAGTAATAATATATTTGCATCCACATCTCATGTGTTCTGCTGCACCTGCAGTACAAATTCTATTTAATTCGGTACATCAGACATACATATGAAACAAAATATATTACTGGGCATTAGATATATGATACATTTCAATATTGCTTGATCTACAGTTGGAAATATATCATGAAATTATTTTAGAAAATACTTTGGTCACAGGGTTCCTCTGAGAATGTGTGCAGAGAAAATGTGAGACATATGTTTCCTCACAGCAGTTGGCTGAAAAGCTACATTTATAAAATATCCAAACTATTACCATGGGCAACATACATATTTTTTTATTCACAACCAATGGCAGTACCCAAAACAGATTATTGAGTTATCAGATTGTATTTATTGGGTCATAATTTCAGCAAAGTTCAAAGAAGTGGAACATACGGGTGGGCCTATTTTTATACATAATATGACATTGAACATCTTTTCAAAAATACTTAGACCTATTCATTTATGACCTAAAGCTCAGTAAGCTTTCTTAGTAACAAATAAAGGATTCATTGCTTAGTGGCATGACAACTCTTCATTTCTATTAAAGGGGGTTATGAAGAAAAGTGCATCACGACTGACTACATAGAGAGAACAGGAATGTCATCATCATTACAGTTACACCACAAAATGGATTGTCTCCAGCACAAACAGACTACAGATGCATTGGATTGGAGCCAGATTTGTAAACAATATGTTGAGAGGTATTTCCCGTTGAGGTTTACCAATTTACCACTTCTCATTTTATCAAAGTTATTATAGTTTAGCAGGTTTTTGTATGAGTGCTGCCAGTTATGTACCACTGTGGTCCACAGTGCACAGTAATACATAGCAGTGTCTTCTGGAATTAATCCTGAAATTTTCAAAACTGTTTTCCTATTAGATTTGTCAACAGTTGAGGAGAATCTAGTTTTGGCAAATTCTGCATTGTGTTTGCTGTTCCCATTATATAGTATGAACTGAGGAGCTGACCCAGTATACTGGCGGTACCAGTAGAGGTAAACATTGGTGCTGCTTGTTTCGTAGGAACATTCCAGGGAGACTTGTTCTTCTTCTTGCTTTGATATTGTTGGCACCTCTTGTTTGACTTCATCCCCACAGGAAAAGCCTAAAAGGAATAAATAAATCACCAGATGAAGCTAATCACAATTAGATCAGGAAGATTCATAACAGGAACAAACCTAAGAGGTTTCCAATGAAGTCACTAAAGAAAACTTACAGAAAGAAACTATTAACACCAGCCCTGCAAAAAGCTGCATCTTGTTATGAAGTAATTCAGATTATTAGAGGAGAGACAACCTGAGGCAGAATGTGTGTCTTAGTTTTTCTGTGAGGATGTGTGGGAGGGGCAATAGTGCCCAGAGTACAAAAGACACCAGAACTACTGACTGTTCCAGTAGATGTTTCAGACTTTTTTTTTACTCCAGGTCCTAGAAAAACCTTTCAGCTGGAATCATTCCTTGAACATGGTGCAAATTGAAATATTTGAAATGTCTTCTCATTTTGCTCAATGTTTTTATCAGACCATATCTGCAAAATATATTGTATGTAATCAATGCCCTGTGTCTGTCTCACATTTACATTTTACATTTTAAGCATTTAGCAGACGCTCTTATCCAGAGCGACTTACAAGATGTGCATTAATACAAGGTGAGAACAATCAAAGTTAGCGTACAAGATCAGTGCAGTAAAACGGCAAAAGACATCATTGCAGGCGTCTGCGTATCATACCTGTAACAATGGGAAAGAAAAGGTTAGTGGGTGTTTAAAAAAAAAAAAAAAAAAATGTATTGGGTTTTTTTAGAACAAGTAAACAGTGGTGACGACAGATTGACTAGATGGACAGTGTTCAGTGGTAGTGGAGTCTGAAGAGGTGGGTTTTGAGTCTCTTGCGGAAGATTGGAAGTGATTCCGCAGTCCTGACCGATTGCGGGAGGTCGTTCCACCAACGAGGGACCAGGACAGAGAAGAGGCGAGACCACGAGGAGCGGCTGCCAGGCGCCCGGAGGGATGGGGCAGTCAGTCTGCCAGCGGAGGCAGAGCGGAGGGGTCTGGACGGGGTGTAGGGCGTGATGAGTGACTGGAGGTAAGGGGGAGCAGTACCTCTGGCCGCTTGAAAAGCAAGCACCAGTGACTTGAATCTGATGCGTGCTGCGATGGGGAGCCAATGCAGAGAGGAGAGTAGAGGGGTGACGTGGGTGAACTTCGGCTGGTTGAACACCAGGCGAGCAGCAGCGTTCTGGACTAGTTGCAGTGGCTTGATGGCACAGTCTCCTCATAGACATTCTTATTATTAATTTCACTAGTGCCAGTAGTGCCATTCCTCTAGCTCAGTCACTTGTCCTTCATACACAGTTGAGTGCAATCCTCAGTGGTATAACATTCTTAGAATGGGAGAAGCACACAAGCAGAACAGAGCATTAAATTAAAAAGAGCGCAGAAGTGTAACTTTAACATTGAACTAGTAGAGATGTGTTCCTCATCTAAAAATTCCAAAAAATGCATTTCAGAAAAAACCTTACAAAAGAAGTAAAAGGCTTAACTCCTGTCTTGTTCAAAAGAAGATGGTCAAATCAACTGACCATTGTTAATTCTGTAACACAAATGGAACTCATGTCTTTCCGTCTCCCAATTAACAAAGCACATGTGCAAGCTACTGGAAATCTCACATAAGACGATGGCTTTGTCTCAGTTACCATAAGATGTGCTATGAATCATTATTTGCTGTTGATACTGTTGCTTGGAAGAAGTGCCAATTGACTGAACCAAAGAAACACAATTGGAAGTTTGTTTATATTTAGTCTACTGAAGATGTCAAATCAAAACTAGCAGTGCTCAGCACCTCACAAGTGGTAAGAATGATCTCTTTTGACTTTCGATGTAGTTATTTTGTAAAAAAAGGCCATAGTTATTTTACGTATGTGAAACTTCATTATAACGATTCAGTACTAAATGGGGAAGCCTTAAACCGGGTATACCTGAATATGTATCAGTAGCAATTGGTTATTGCTTACAATTCCAGAGCTCTAGTCTAAACCTGGAAAGAGGGTACTGGCAGATAGAGATGAAATCCCAAGGAGCATTAAATGTTTTTCACCACCATGCAATGGTACACAAAATTTCAGAGGCAGATGGAAAGATGTCAAAGTGAGCCAGTAAATGATTCTCTATAGACATACATTTGAATGATATCATTTGATAGTTTACTGACAGACTGTGACTATCATCTAAATTATTATTTTTAAAGCCATTTGAAGCTGTTGATGTTTTATATTTACAAAATGTGTAGGATTTGGGTTCTCAGTTTGGTATTTCATAGAATGTTTACTTCTGTATCCAGTAGAATGTTAAACATATGGATTTGGTGGATGAGCCCCATGGTCTGGTATCGAGTCCAGAGCATGCCAGCGCCAACTGTGGCCAGCAGCTCCAGAGGATGAGATATAATTAGCCGTAGCGTCACCCAGGGAGGGAGTGATTCAGTCGGCCAGATTGTCCGTGTCTTGCCACACACCACCAACCCCTGCTTGTCAATCATTCACCCACAGTCTGCTGGTATAAAGCTGCACATGAAGTCCCTTCCTCCAACTCATGTCAGTGCAAGTTTAAGTGCAGTTAAGGAGGTGAGCTTGTGCTTGTCTACATTCTGCCGATTTGAGAGTGGAGGGCACAGTGAGTGCAGTTTAAGAAGACGATTGGGAATTCTAAATTAGGAGAAAACAATTACATTTAAATGGGTGTGTGTTTATATATGGATTTGATGCTCCCTTGCATTTAGTGACATGATAATGGAAAATGTCGGTTTACCACCTTCCCCTTGTATGTTTAATTGATTGGGTTTCACTCAAATGATCATTTCTGACCAGCCATGTCTCTTATGCTGTGTTTTGCCATGATATCAAGATCAATGCATAATTTGAATTTAGTGGCCAGAAATGTAAATAATGTCATTTTATGAATATGTTTTATATTCAGGAAAACCTTTTCTGAAAATAAAGCAATGCTGTATATATGCTTTATTACAGTCTGTAGTATATATTGATATTTTATGTAAGTCACTATCACTTACAGAAACAAAGATAAAATTCCATATATCAAATGATATGGCACTGCATGAGAAGAAACCAAACAGATGCTTTTATGTCCTCCTTTGTGCCCTGTGTTTTTGTAAGGCACGTGAATACTTCATTGTCACTGTGGGCTTCAGTGCACAGTAATACACAGCAGAGTCAGACAGCTGCATCTTCTGTATTGTTAAAGGTACGCTGCTTGAGGTTTTGTTGAGATGAGCAACAAATCTCTCATTGAACTCAGGCACGGTGTCCCCTTCTGAAAATGTATCCCGTCTCAGCATGTACTTAGGAAAGCCATTTGGATACTGTATGTACCAGAAGAGATAAGGTGTACTGCTTGTGCTATAATTACAACCAAGTGTCACTGATTCTCCTTCAAAAGCAACCACATCTCCTGTGGGCTGAGTCACTGTGTCTTCAGCTCTGCATTCTGAAAAAAAGAACAAGGTTATCTGTAACACAAAGCAGGAGTGACAAAATGAATTAACAAATTAGGAAAATATTCAAATCATACCAAAGCAACATGCACAAATAATCAGTAAAATCTTCATCCTAATCCCCATAACTGCACTGCAACGTGAGCTTCAAATACAGCAGACCAGTCTGTACAGTATGGGAGCTGCAGCAGCGAACTCTTGCCAACAACTGTTTCCACTCTGTATTTCTGTAACTGCTGTAGTGTCAGGCTTTAAGGGGAGGTGCTTATAAAACTGTAGATCAAGAGAACTGGTGTCTGCATTGCAATGTCGCCTCTCTGTGGAAGATGTTTTTTAAACGCTTTAAACTCCAGTGGATTATCCACCTATTAATCAGACATCATCCACATTTTTGTTCTGATTACAATGTTTATAGTGACCGCAAATTCATGCATGGTACAGGCAGTCCCCGGGTTACAAACGTCTGACTTATGGACAACTCGTACTTACGAACGGACTGTCATAAAGCGTATTATGTTAAAAAACAATAAAGTGAAATACAATGGTTCGTAATAACGCACGCACGCACTACTTTGTGCTGCTCGTGAAAACATTGCGCGGTTTCAGCGGTTTGTCGGCTCAAGGAACAGAGATCACTTTTAAGTCGCTCTGGATAAGAGCGTCTGCTAAATGCTTAAAATGTAAATGTACCGTCCGTTATTTTAAGTCAGATCACGGCCCCGTTTTTTTCTTAATCCGATGCAACTGCTGGTGATGCATCAAAAAAAAGAGAAAGCAATCACAATGGAAAGTAAAGTTGAAATAATAAAGAGATTGGAGAGAGGAATGAAACGCCATCAGCCATTGAGATGGAAACATCAGGCTACAGCCAAAATCAGGTCAACGCCTTCTTTAGGTTTTAAAAATACAATTTTAAAATTATTACAAAGGGTAGTAGAATAATGGATGTTTTATTGTATGCCCCTTAATGAATGCCACAAAGGTAAAATTATTACTAAGACAAACAACGGAACAAAACTGGCAGAATAATGGTCTGTTTAATTATTGAGATGGAAAGGATTAGGTGCTGTGACAAATTGCAGAATAATTGACGGAAAACACTGTACATTGACATGCTGACATCTTTTTGGCAACTAAATACCAATTGCTGAGGCCACGTTGAGTTTTTCCAGCAGGTGCACTCAGTGACTGTAGCTGATTAGAAGCACACCTGGGTGTAATGGGGTTGTCTGGTGAAAGCAGTTTTTAAGTTTTTAAGGATTCTTAAAAAAAGGATATCAAAAGATATTCAAGACAAACTATATTTTAAAGGTTGCGGTGCACCAAAAAATAGATGGGGGACCATGTCCAAACCAAAACAGCTGTGTGTAGGTTTGTGTGTGTGTGTGTTCTGCACAGGGCGTGTATGATGCGTCAGTGCAGTAGTACTGGGGTAGTAGTGCTTGTAGTTAGTGCATGCTGCATGCTGCTCTCTGCTTGCTACTTTCTGCTTTCAGCTACTGTCGCCGGCTAGCCCTCTTTGCAGGGGGTGAAAAGAGGAGCCGAGTGCGTAAGTCTCCTCCTGCCGGTACACAGCCTCTCCACCGCCAAGACTCCTACAGTGCCTCCTCGTGGCCACACACGGTAACTGGTACCTCGCGGTTCCAGGCTAAACTGTAAAGGGGATCTCGGAGCAGCAGTGGGCCCCAGAGACAAGGTGTGCAGGCCCGCCGGCGTGCGGACACGCCCTGGCACCTGTCAACCACTGTCCCAGCTATGGGTAAATAGTGGGCAGATGGGGCTCTGCCATGGTAGGCCACCCATCTAGGAGAAGGTCACTCCGAACAAAAACCACAGGCGCTGCTCGCGCCTGGCTCCGCACCGTATACCACCTGAAGGTGTGCAGCAAGGGCGGACGAGGGCTTTAAGCCTGAAACGGCCAGAGTAGGGCTGTGAGGAGTTGCGCCCCACAGTCCTTAATAAGCAATGTATAGCTTTCATGGAGACACAAGACATCGAAAATCCTATACTTCCAGCGGCGGGAGTCCGCAGGAGCCACGCAGCGGACGGTGGTGCTGGTCCTCCTCCGGGAGGACACTATGACGACTGGACCCCAAACCCTCATCAACGGAGAGGAAGGGTTCAGTCTGATCACAGCCCACTGTCCAATGCACTCTTGCGCTGTAGGAGGCCATTTATTATGGCAACCTACAACGCAAACACAGTGAGGGAGGAGGCGAGGTTGGAGGAACTAGCGCACTGTGCCGAGGAAAGGGGAGTGGAGATCCTGGCAGTCCAGGAGCATAGGAGAGTGCACACTGACCAGCCAATCAACTATCACAGAGTGGGGGGGTGCACGTTCATCACCTCATCTGCATGGCGGAATGATGCCCAGGCAGCAACAGGTGGCGTGGGACTCATGGTGAGCCCCCGAGCACGAAAGGCCCTCCGTAGGGTGCACCCGCACACCAACAGGATCCTTAGTGCCGATTTCGAGGGGAGCCCAGTAACAACGGTCATGAGTGTGTACTCTCCCACCAACGTAGCACTGATCGAGGAAGTGGAAAGGTTCTACGGTGACCTAAGAACAGCGATACACCATGTGCCAGCTCACAACTTTCTGATAATCCTGGGGACTTCAACGCGAGACTCGGACCAGAGGACGCACCCTTCACGTACCACACCAATACCAACCGCAACGGAGAACATCTAGCTGCTCTTCTTACGGAACATGAGCTACTGGCTGCCAACACCCTGTTCCGTAAGAGAATGGGCAAGAGATGGACGTTCCAGGACCGAGCCACCAGTATGCGGCGTCAACTGGACTACATACTGGTAAGGAGGAAGTGGAGGAAGTCCATCCTGAACGCAGAGTCCTACAGCACGTTCGACTCTGTAGGCTCCGATCACCGTGTGGTTGCTGCGAGGCTGCGCCTGAGCCTGAGGGTCCCCAAGAGCGCCCGAGGGCCCGGCCCGACTGGGAAGCCTTCGCGGGAAGCCCTGAACTCCAGGCCAACTACACAGCGGAGGTGAGAGGCCGCCTACATCTGCTGGCCGAGGAGGGGGAGCCAACGACCTACGAGCGGTTCCTCTCCGCCAGCGAAGAGGCAACCAGGAAATGGGTACCGACGAAGGGGAGACATAGAGCCTCCCCTAGGTCCAAACACCCGGAGGTTGTGCGAGCGCGGACACGGGTGGAAGAGGCACGCAGAAGCTTTGAGAGAGAGGGGACCACGGAGAGTCAGGAGGAGCTGAACGGCGCCAAACAGCAGCTGTTCAGCACCTATGACAGGATCAAAGGGGAGGAATTGATGGAGAAAGTGAAGAAGGTGGAGACAGTACATGGCGAACGGAGATACAAGGAGTCATGGAAGGTCATAAACGAGATGAGTGGGCACAAGAGGTCGAGGAGGACAGCTGGCAGGCTGCAGCCCAGAGGAGAGGGTGACCTCCTGGTTCACCCACTTCCGGGATCTCCTAGGCACCCACCCAACAGTGGACGGAGCTGAGGAAGAGATACCTGCAGTCCTCACAAATCTTGAAATTGACGATGGCCCCTTCACAGCTACGGAGTTTGCCACAGTGAAGTCCACCCTGAAGGAAGGAAAAAGTGCTGGACCGGACGGTATCCCCCCAGAGGTCCCTAAAAACTGCGATCTCGATGACATCATACTGGAGATTTGCAACCAGGCTCTGATAGAAAACATCAAGCCCGATATATGGTCCCTCTCTAACATCATCCCGGTGCCCAAGTCTGGAGATCTGGCTAAGCCTGACAATTATCGTGGCATTAGCCTGACCTGTGTCATAGCGAAGATGTACAACCGCATGATACTAAACCGGATTAGGGACGCCATTGACCCACACCTGAGGGATAACCAAAATGGCTTCAGAAAGGGAAGGACCACCGTAGGCCAAATCCTGGCCTTAAGGAGAATCATTGAGGAGGTGAAGAAGAACAACTTGACAGCGGTGCTGTGTTTCATTGATTTCAGAAAGGCATTTGACTCAATAGACAGAAGCACAATGCTGAAAATCCTTAAGGCTTACGGGTCCCCCGAATCTACTCCGGGCCATAGAGGCCATGTACAAGGGCACAAGAGCCAAGGTTGTAACCCCAGATGGCATCAGCGAGGAGTTCGACATCCTAGCAGGGGTGCAGCAGGGGGACACTCTTGCCCCCTTCCTCTTTATCGTAGCCCTGGACTACGCGCTTAGGAAAGCCATCAACGGGCGGGAGCAAGAGCTTGGCTTCACAATTACACCGAGGAAGTCCAGTAGAAGCCCTGGCATAGCCCTGGCAGACCTAGGCTACGCAGATGACATCTGCCTGGTGTCTGAACGCGTGGAGCAGGCACAGGAACTCCTGAACAGAGTGGAGGTGGAATGTGCTAGGGTTGGCCTCAGATTGAATGCAAAGAAGACTGAGGTAATCACCTATAACATCCACATGGACCATCCGCCGATTATAACATCAGAAGGCAACACTCTGCAAGAGGTCAATGACTTCAAATACCTGGGTTCCTGGGTGAACTCCACAGAGCAGGACCTTAACCCCCTGAGGTCCGTGCTAAGCTTTTAATGTTTTTAGATTTTGGCATGGTCTGATATTTATCTCAATTTCATCAATTTAACACACACTTACTCCAAAGTGTTTGATATTTTTATTTGAAGGACAATCACAGCTACATTTGTATGCCATCAATAGTTTGGTCAGTATCATATGCAGCTTGTAAATAGATCTACAAACACACAAGTTAAAAATAGTAAATTTTTCTGCTGTCACAAAAGATGTGAAAGCACACACTAAACTATAGTGACGAATTGTTTTGCCAATGTGCGTTTGTTCACCAAGGTCTTGGTTATGTAAGGGTGTGAAAATAGTTTAGCACATCTGAGATCTAAATAGCTAAAAACCTGTTTTTATCAGAACTGGTCACATTTATTTCAGGCTGTGGGAGGGCTAAATGCTAAATACCTGAATATTCATTTTGGCTCTTTGTTACGTTGCAACACGCGATATTCATAGGCTATATTTTCACGAGTATTTGAAAACAAGCGAAATAAAATTAATATCAGCATAGACTGTTGCTGGCAGATTGCAAGCGTAAACACAGACAAGATGTAAAAAAACAAAAAAACAAGCGAAATAAAATCAATAGCATAGACTGTTGCTGGCAGATTGCAAGCGTAAACACAGACATACGATATATTTTATAACATTTTACGCTGTTTGAAAAGTATTTTGTGTGCCTATTGCAATTTGTTACATTGCGACATGCGGAATATGTAGTCACAAGGCGCGAATTCATATATTTTCACGAGTATTTGAAAATATACTCGTGAATATACTGTTGCTGGCAGATTGCAAGCGTAAACACAGACATACGATATATTTTATAACATTTTAGGCTGTTTGAAAAGTATTTTCTGTGCCTATTGCAATTTGTTACATTGCGACATGCGGAATATGTAGTCACAAGACGCGGAATTTATATATATTTTCACGAGTATTTGAAAACAAGCGAAATAAAATAAATATCAGCATAGACTGTCCTCTTCAGTTTGTGTTGTTTATGCCGGCGTTTTCACACATGGCCCGACGTACCTCCCGAAATTAGCACCTCGTTAACATGTCAATAGAAGGGGGACGTTACTAAAAGGTAAAAACAGAGTAAAAAGCAAGGTTTACTTTTGGTCTAATTAAGCTAATTTTAAAAATCCCATTTGATTTGCCAGTGCTCAAATCGGAAAGTCGCGATTCTAAGGTTTCTGTCAATGTTTTTGCCCTGCGTGTGTATGATAAAATATCGCAGATGAGTTAGAAATAGTAATATACTTGTATTGCTGCTTGGATCGGCGCCGATCCAGCCGACCTCAGGGGGTTAAGGTCAGGAAGGCTCTGGCGTGGAGGGCCCTGAACGGTATGTCAAGAGTGTGGTGCTCAAATCTCCCCCGACACATAAAGCTGAGCCTATTCCATGCCACTGTGGAGTCTATCCTCCTGTATGGCTGCGAAAGCTGGACCCTGACGCCCACCCTGCAGAAGTCCCTGGATGGGTGCTACACCAGAATGCTACGAGCAGTTCTGAACGTAGACCAGAACATCCATATTACCAACAAGGAACTGTACGGGCGGCTGCCGAGGCTCAGCAAGAAAGTAGCATCCAGGAGGATGAAGCTGGCCGGCCACTGCCACAGACATCGGGAGCTCCCAGTCAGCAGGCTGGTCCTGTGGGAGCCAACACACGGGCATCGGTCGCGGGGACGTCCCGTGCTAACGTACGTGGACGTGCTGAAGACAGATGCGGGAGCTGAAAGCTCTTCGGAGCTGGCCGGGTGTATGGAGAACCGAGAAGATTGGAGACTCCGATGGAAGCTCGTCTGAGGACGACCTAGAGAGAGAGAGATTCTCCTGATGGTCTCCAAAGGAATAGTTTGTTTGCATCAACATCTGACGTGTTCTCCTTCACCTGCGGTTCAAATTCTACCCTTGTAAGGCCATTTAAATATGTACATCACACATGCATACGATAGTACGTACATACATATGAATTAATAGCAGAAGATGGGTGCTACACCAAAAGCAGTAACATATTTATGCATGTGGCCATGGTGTAGGTGCTCATTTAGTGGGAAAATGTCCTGATTGGCCTGTGCAGTTAAACTTTTGTCACATCTTATACTCACTACAGTTATCAACCCACATGCTTCTTGCACTTTGTGTGTTAGCACAATATAGCCCTTTCACACATAATAGTCTGTGAAACCCAGGAACAAGCTCAGCTCGGTAGTGTTCCCAGGCTGCCTCCAGTCAGCCATGGCATGGACCTTCTGAGGGCCAGTAGGAACTCTCTCTCTCCAGCAGGTTTTACATTTTCTGGGGTTGCACAGGTAGGCATTTAAATACTTATTCCTAGTGGCTTTCAAGTAAAATCTTTAGTTCTTCACACTTCTGCAAATATGCTACAACATTTGCTCAAAGTAAACTAAAAGTGTACCATGGCAACACATCCTGAATTTTAAAGGAACACAAACTGAAATTCTGTGCACTCGCTTAGGAATGGACGCAGTTAAATATGTAACCATCTACACAAAAAAAATCATCCTCCGTTTATTTAACCAGGTTAGTCTCGTTGAGATTAGAAATCTCTTTTTCACGAGAAACCTCACCATGAAAGCAGCAATAGATTACAGACTACAAAAATTACAACATTTAACAACAATGTTCACAGTTTCACATCTGGTTACACAGGAGCAGTCTAAATATGTGGTGCAACTAAGGGTCAAAGCATTTACAATTTTCACTTTCACCATAGCTTTAATGTTTGCTTTACAATCATTTAGTGAGACAAGCTCCTGTAGGTTAAGCTCTTTCTGGAGCTCATTCCACGCCGAAGGAGCTGAGAACTGGAACGCTTTTCTACCAAACTCTGTACGAGCCTTTGGCACAGAGAGTAAAACACTGTTTTGTGAGTGAAGCCGATCATTTTTATTTGTCTGCTGGACAATGTATGTACATAAGTAAGATGGGAGCAGTTTCGGTAGGGCCTTACAATGTACCACTGACTCAACCTGCGTAGTTCCAAGGAGGTACAGCCCACTCAACCTATAGAGAGTACAGTGATGAGTCAAAGATTTGTAGTTTGTAACAAACCTCAGTGCCCCATGGTACAGACATTTACATACATTTATATTTTAGGCATTTAGCAGACGCTCTTATCCAGAGCGACTTACAAGATGTGCATTAATACATGGTAGGAACGATCATAGTTAGCGCACGAGATCAGTGCAGTAATACAGTGATAGACATCGTTGTAGGCCGCTACATACCATACATATAACACTGTTATACTGTTATACTAAGACGTAACACATAAGTTAGGTTTGTGTTACGAAAACTGAAATAAACACATTTTCTTTGAAAGGACAACGTGTAGTATTGTCATTGATTGAGATAGAGAAGTTCCAACACTGCAGTAAAATATGAATATGATACAGGTGTAGGTGTCTTTGACTTCATGAATGACATTTTTAAAATATAGGAGTAACTAATGATTGATGGAAATATGTAACAGCAAGTGTTGCAGAGACCATAACTTAAAAGTAATACTTCTGTGTTGCTATGGAGTCTCAGGTGATGTCAGGTTTTTGTACAGAGTATATGGGTTTCCTGTCACTGTGGGCTGCAGGGCACAGTAGTACAGTGCAGAGTCTGTCACTTCAGCAGAGGAGCGCTCCAGATACACAAGGTTGTTCTTTTCTTCATGTATAACAGTAAACCCATTTTTCTCCCCTTTTGTATTGATTCCCAAGATGTGTATGAGGTATTCTGGACTGGATCTGGGGTATTGGCGATACCAGTGGAGACTGCCTGCACGGATATTAGAATCAGTGTAATTGCATGTCAGCGTAACATTGCTGTGCTCCAAAGCATGCACTGCATTCGTTGTTGATGTAATCCCATCCTGAAAACTGATAACTGAAAAAGAAAATGTTTGTGCATTTGTTATATTACTTGTTATATAACCCTTAATTACTATGCAATTTAATCAGCAAAGAAAAAATGATTTTTCGTTACGCCACGTCACAGAAATCAACTTTCTTAAAGAGTCCTTGTGAATTATGTGCCTGTCCCTATGTGGTATCCCCCACATTACCGCCATTTTACTCCCTTTACACCTTAGAATACAGCTTGATGACATTCAGTTTTATTACTGGGACCTTAATGAAGGGCGTCTGAATTAAACAACAGCACCACAGAAGAGAAAGTAATGCAGGATGCCACTTACCCACCATTGATGAAAACACAAGAAATAAACAGTGCAACATCATCATAACTGTTAGAAAGAAACACTGACTTTAAGCACAGCTAAAACAGAATAAGTCACCCACTCTGACTCCCTCTGCATAGTTTCAACAGGAAACTCCCCCACTCGTTGAGTATTTAGCTCCTCCTCTGGAATCATAACACAACTGAGCATAATATCCTCAACTGTTGACAAACAGGGAATTCTCCTAACATGCATGTGAGATTGTAACCAAAAAATACAAAAAGGTATTTATTCTTTCCAAAACAATTCAGTTATTTCTCTAAATGTATTTCTCATTTTCACCAAAAATTCCACAAAGCTCCTTTAGGACCTCAGTGCATTCAAGTTACATAAGCAGTTACATCTCACCATTTGCTTAAAATATAAGCGATAGTCAGCATAGTGTTAGCTTGATGTAATAGACATTCAGGCCTTGGAAACAAAGTGTGTCAACTCCTTTGCCAATTGATGACATACATTTCTTAAACGCGAGATAAACCAGCAGATATTGCGTCCCTTCAGGAGTGGAGTCTGATACCCCTATTTAAGACCCACCCCAGAATATGGACGTTAGTTTGGTGTAATATACCTTGGAACCCCACCCCCTATCCTGCTTCCATCACCTTACTGGACGTCTCTGATAAGAGGTTGATAGTGGGAGCCCCTTCCCTAAACTCAGATTTCATATGGTCTCTAGAGAACGGGGCCCCAAAGACAGAGCTAAAGCCATATGCCTTATACACCTGAACTGTTCAAGACCAATATATGCTTTTCATTGTTACACGGTTGCTGAGTTTTTCAGTTATACAGTCCTAAGCAGGTGCACTCACATTCATAATTCAGTATTTAGGTTTAAGCCATTACTGAACAGATTTTTCTCCTCGTGGTATCACAACTCCCTAGTTCTACCAGAGGGGGTTGTCTGGGGGTCATTAATTGTGATTACTGAGTGCAATTGACTCACATGTGCTAAATATGCATACAGGTACAGGCATTGGGAAACATTGGTAAGATTTTTTCAAACAAACAAAATCTCTTAAACTTTAAATAAATGGAACCCCACTGATGAGCTGCTAGAGTTGCACCTAAGATGCTCTCTGATAATGCCCTTTGATATTTGACACAACCCATTTTCTTATCGATAGAGTGTCAGAACACATGCTTTTCTGATGTTAAGAGAAAGGCAGGGACAACTTACAAGAAACAATCTGATTGATTTATTTTGCTTTGGAATAGTACTGAGGTATTTGGTTTGTGTGGACTACAGCTGCAGCAATTGTTTCTTGTTTTTTATTTTTCACAAAGTTTATCTTAATACTTGGAGAAACTACTAAATCTATAGATTTTGTTTGTGTTTTCCTTTTAATTAGTTCTTCCAAAATTATTGGCCTCCCCACCCCCAACCTCTCAGACCTCAACAGCAGAGCCATTACACGCAGAGCACGTACCATTGCACATGACCCCAGCCAACCCCTCAACCCATTCTTCACACTACTTCCATCAGGTCGCAGATACTGCCTTGTCTGGAAACGGGCACCCTTTGGCAGGAGTTTTGTCCCCTCTGCCATAGCATCACTTAACAAAATACCTCGGTAATGATCATGTGTATATGAATATGACTGTGTATGTAGGCACAAATGTGGATGTACCCACGTGGGCGTATATTTAATGTATGTATATGTAATAGTGGTGTGTATATTTGTATTTATGTCATTTATGTGAGGCTTTTGTACAGACTGTGGCAACAAATTATCTGTAAAGGACAATAAAGAATCTATCTATCTATATAAGAACATTATATAGGTTAACTGTTTAGAGGTAAAATCATAATTACACTTGAATTAAAGTTCACTTATCAGCTATATACAGTGGAGGTGCTCTATCAGTTTTAGTGCAGTATATCCCAAACCAGATTGCATTTGCACTAAGATAAAATTTGCACCAAATCAAATTGGTTTGGGAGAAACCAAATAAAATTATTATACAACATATAAAACAAAACACATCAGAGAATCATCTTCAAAACAAAGGAGAGTTGGTAAAGCACAGAAAGTCAAGCCTTCAAGGCTGAACCTTTATACAGGGCCTGATGAAGGCAACTAGGAACACCTGGGCTGACTGCCAATCATCCCCAGCTGTACATGGCTCTAGGTCAGGCAGCCACTGCCCATGGTCCTAAAGGCCTGCCACACCTCTCCTGGTGTCACACCTCTTCACTTTTTATTCCACATTTTCCTCATTTGCTGTGGTTGCAAAAGAAGATGGGAATAGAACATTGATTGTCATCCAATTATTTGTATGTAGGGAATTTGAATTTGACAGCGCTTTATTTCTATTATAGTGAAAATGTATTCAGTGTCTATGGATGAATACACTAAAAAGACGTGTTTTAATCGTTTTTTACGACCTGTAGGTATGCACTTCATACACTCATATTAAGCTGACTATAAAAAAGTTTATCATTCAAAGTTTTAACATAGAATATAAAATATAAAACACATTTTATATAGAAATATATTACAGGAACTTTAAATGGATATACTGCCTAAAATTACTAAATCTATTTCCATAATTAATTTAGCAATCCCAAAATAAGCACTTTTGAGCAGTTTATCAAAAATGCACAAATTTAAAGAGGAAACCCAATAGAGATCAAACTTTAAAAAAATGTTACTGTGTCAAGAAATATCTTCTAATAATCGTAAATGGATATTATATTTCTGAGCTGTATAGAATATATTTCAAAAATTATTTTTTCCAATCTATAAATGTATTTCTTAGCAGTCACTTAATAAGCCCCATACCAGTTTATTACAACTATATACATTTAAAGAAGAAAATCTGAGAATCCTGTATGCTCCCCTTTGTGCCCTGTGTTTTTGTAAGGGAGGTGAATACTTCATTGTCACTGTGGGCCTCAGTGCACAGTAATACACAGCAGAGTCAGACAGCTGCATCTTCTGTATTGTTAAAGGTACGCTGCTTGAGATTTTGTTGAGATGAGCATCAAATCTCTCCTTGAACTTGGCCACGGTGTCCCCTTGTGAAAATGGATCCCGTCTCAGCATGTACTTAGGGAAGCCATTTGGATACTGTATGTACCAGAAGAGATCCGGTCTTGAGTCACTTGTGCTATAATTACAACCAAGTGTCACTGATTCTCCTTCAAAAGCAATCACATCTCCTGTGGGCTGAGTCACTGTGTCTTCAGCTCTGCATTCTGAAAGAAAGCACAAGGTTATCTGTAACACAAAGCAGGAGTCAAACAAAATGAATGAACAAATTAGGAAAATATTCAAATCATACCAAAGCAACATGCACAAATAATCAATAAAATCTTCAGCCCAATACCCATAATTACACTGCAAAGTGAGTTTCAAATACAGCAGACCAGTCTGTACAGTATGGGAGCTGCAGCAGTGAACTCTCGCTAACAACTGTTTCCACTCTTTGTTTCTGTAACTGCTGCAGTGTCAGGCTTTAAGAGGAGGTGCTAAGAAGACTGTAGATCGAAGAGAACTGGTGTCTGTGTTGCAATGTCGCCTCTCTGTGGAAGATGTTTTTTAAACGCTTTTCTCAACTCCAGTGGATTATCCACCTATTAATCAGACATCATCCAAATGTTTGTTCTGATTACAATGTTTATAGTGATCGCAAATTCATGCATGTTATACAGTATATTAAGTAGGGATTAAGCTTTATAGCAGTCCTGTATACTTTTTATGGATCTTAAAGAAGCATGGAGTATCTAATTTCATTACTAAATGGAACAAAACTGGCCTAATAATGTGTCTGTGGCAATTAATATATTCAGAATTTGGTATTTGTTTTCAATCATATTTATGGTATTTTCTGTGCTTCCTATAAAGTTTGGGTTAGGTGCTGTGACAAATTGCAGAATAATTGAGGAAAAATACTGAACATTGAAATGCTAACATCTTTTTGGCAACTAAATACCCATTGCTGAGGCCACGTGGAGTTGTGTTTTTCCAGCAGGTGCACTCAGTGACTGTAGCTAATTAGAAGCACACATGGGTGTTGTGGTTGTCTAGTGAAAGCAGTTCTGGAGTTAATTTGAGGAGTAAAACCTGAAGGGAAAGGATTTCAACAAGCTACTGAATCGGTTTTTAAGGAAGACCTACTATGCTGAAGGGTCCAGAGATTCAGGATTCTTAAAAAAAGGATATCAAAAGATATCCAAGACAAACTATTTTTTAAAGGAGGCGGTGCACCAAAAAAGAGATGGGGGACCATGTCCATACCAAAACAGCTGTGTGATAGATTTGTGTTTGTTTGAGATTCTCCTGATCGTCTCCAAAGGAATCGTTTGTTTGCATCAACATCTAACGTGTTCTCCTTCACCTGCGGTTCAAATTCTGCCCTTGTAAGGCCATTTAATTCTGTACATCACACATGCATACGATAGTATAGACATACATATGAAATAATAGCAGAAGATGGGTGCTACACCAAAAAACAGTAACATATTGATGCATGTGGCTGTGGTGTAGGTGCTCATTTAATGGGAAATTGTCCTGATTGGCCTGTGCAGTTAAACTTTTGCCACATCTTATACTCACTACAGTTATTATCAACCCACATGCCACTTGCACTTTGTGTGTTAGCACAATATAGCCCTTTCACACATAATAGTCTGTGAAACCCAGGAACAAGCTCAGCTCACTAGTGTTCCCAGGCTGCCTCCAGTCAACCATGGCATGGACCTTCTGAGGGCCAGTAGAAACATATATATAATGTCTCCATAATCTATTTCCGGTAAGAAAGTAACTGCGACAAGCCTCTGTCTCACCTCCACAGAAAAACAGAACTTATAATAAAAACCCAACTTAAGCCTAAGCTTTTTCACAAGGGAATCTATGTGAAACTAAGTGAGACCATCATCTATAAACCCCCCCCAAGTATTTATAAGTTGTGACTCTTCCAACTGGTTTGTCCTGCATGGTAACTATACAAGGTTGTGTCTGTGGCTCTTAATTTGACCTTGTAAAGAGCATCAACTCGGTTTGACAGGTCGATAAAAATGGAGACACAGTTCTGCTTCTTATGCAGAGCATTGATTACATCATGAATCACTTTCATTGCTGCAGTAGTGGTGCCATGCTGTTTTTCTAAAACCTGATTGGTAGTCAGTTAAAGTATTGTTGTCACTTAAAAATCCCTTGATCTGATTACACACCAGTCTCGAAAACCTTAGCAAGAACTGAAAGCTTAGAATTAGGCCTGTTGCTATTCAAATTTGAGGGTTTTCCTCCTTTTAATAGGGGCAGAACAAAGGCTGACTTCCATGCACTGGGGGGAACATTTAGTTAAAAAGTGAGGTTAAAAAGATAAGTTAGGGGCTCAGCAATATAATCAGCAGAGAGTTTAAAAAGATGACGATCCAAATTGTCAGGACCAGTTGCTTTTTTTGAGTCTACCTTTGTATAACTTTGTGTACTTTGGGTACTGAAAGGGGGAAAACAAAAACTTTGTCCCATTCTCTGATCTACATCAACAAATTCCTGATTACCTGATGTACCCATAAACAGAAAACCAGAGGAAACAAAATGCTCATTGAAGCAGTTGAAGCATTTTAGCTCTATCAGTGAACATTTCAACACCTTTTGTAATATATGGTGGTAATTCATAATTACAGCTGGCATTCAGGGATTTGATCGCTTTCCAAAATTTGAGAGGGTTATTTACATTTCCAGCAGTGGTGGGCCATCAGGGCCTGCAAGGCCTTCTCTGCTGGCCTAAAAAATATCTGAATCACAGACTGATGTTAATTATATTTTTTCCATGAATACTTATTAAATAATTCCAAATGGTCTGTTCGCTTCCTTTCATAGCGTTTCCCCTGCTTGCGCTGCTCCCAGACGTGTATTTTCATATTAAAGCATTTAACCAATCACATTTCAGCCATCATTTGTTGCCAGGCTCAAAGAAATCTGCCTGGAGGCCTTCACAATCAGTTCTGCAGGCCCTGTGGAATAAAATAAGTGTTGATCAAACTGTTGCTTCAACCAATCAGATTTTGAGTTGGGGACACGAAGGCCTTCTAGAAGGCCTAGGTGACGTCAGCGTATTCACACCCTTTGATTGGATAGTCAAAGAGTGTCTGACTATGATGTAATGTGATTGGTTAAATGCTTTAATATGAAAATACACGTCTGGAAGCAGCGCATTTTCAGCCCTAAAGCGAATTAAAACTTATGCCAGAAATACGACAGGGCAGGCTCGACTTTCAGCATTAGCTTCGATGGCGATAGAAAAGGACTTCTTGATGGAACTGAAACACACGGATAATCTGTACGACAGAGTAATTGAACTCTTTTTGAGGAAAGAAAGGAGGATGGATTTTGTGTACAAATAATAAGGATTTTTGGTGAGTCAAATGTTGCTATTTTCCTAAATAATATTGCAATTTTATGAGGTTATTATTGATGCTTTTTTATGTGTATCGCAGCTGTAGCACCCCGGGTTTGTTTCTTCAGTAAAGGCATTTATTCTGGATACACGAGTTATCTATCTGCGATGCAACGGCAAAGGGTGTCTGTTCGGTTTGTTTTTGCACTTTGTTTATTTATCTTTCTTCAGTCATGTTTCATTCTCGTTCTGTTCCCCGTCTGTCATTGTTCCTGTTCGAGTTCCTCTCCTTGTCTTGTCATGCACTTCGGGAAATTCTATGTTTCGTTTTTTTTAGGAGGAGGAGGAACGCATAAAGAAATCTGCGTGCGAATAAAGCGGAACGTGAGATAGGACGAGAGAGAATGACAGCGATAGTTAGAAGCGTGAGATAATTAGTGATTAGTAGTGTTAGTAACTTAATCTAAATCCCTAATGTTAGTAGATTAGTTGGTTAGTACTATATACATCTAACTAATATATACAAAGTGTAATTAGAAAGTAAGAAGGAAGTAAAACGAGATTAGAAACGAAGACGGAAAAACCGAAACATAGAATTTCCCGAAGTGCATGACAGAACGAGAATGAAACATGACTGAAGAAAGATAAATAAACAAAGTGCAAAAACAAACCGAACACACACTCAAAACATAACAATAAGATGGCTTTTATAGCCATAAAATAGTTATTGAGGGGTGGATTGATTCAGACGGAGCACTACTGAAGGCCTAGGTGTGAAATGCACGGCCCGCCACTGATTTCCAGTAGTGGTTGATACATAGCCAGATTTGTGCTTCTTAGTGAGTTGAGTACACTTATTCCGCAGAGACCTAAATATTGACCAAACCGACTCTGAACCTGTTCTCCTAGCTGTAGCCCAAGCTTGGTTCCTCTCATGTATTCACTTAAGACAGCTCCTCGGCTAACCAAGGCTTTTCCCTGCCTTTAATCATATAGGTTCTTATAGGAGCATGCTTGTCTGTGATATTCAAGAAATTGTCTTGAAAGAAAGTCCAAGCCATTTCAACATCAGGAATAAAACGGATCCTGCTACAATCACAATAGTGCATGTCATGTAAAAACCCTAGTTCTGGAGAAGAAAAAAAAAAGATGTTTTTGGAGGAAACAGGGCTTGGTCTTAGGGTATACCCCTCAAACTAACAGGGGGCGATTCGGCGACGAGCTGCCGGAAATGCATTGATTCTCTATGAGAGTGGGCGACTTCCGGCGACTTCCGCCGCTTGACCGATTGGCCGATTTGTGGGCGTGGCGGCGACACAGAAAAGTTGAAAATTCTGAACTTTCGGGCGATATCGCCCGGTAAGAGCCAATCAAATTCATGTCTTGCTCTTTTTACCTTCCACGCGGAAACCAACACAACACCGAAATTTTGTTGCTAGTTCTGACACTTCAACATGAGTGAGGAGAAACTGTTAACAGCGGTCTGCAGTACCCCCATACTTTATTTAATCCTAAAAGCCTAAATATTTATAGCTAGCTAAACTTATATGGCCTACATACATCTTATTTAATGTTTGTGTTGGTTAAAAGGCCATTTTTTATCGCATGGGTCTGCAAAATTCTGTGATCCCACACACGGGACCTCCTGCGTTTGCAGCGCAAGTAAATCGCCGCAATTGCAAAAAGCCTTCTTAGTTTGAGTTTGCGGTTCATAATTGAAGGAAACAATACTGCTAGCCAACTAATATTTATAATAAAGATTCTCAAAATCTATGATGAACTATTCGTTTACCATGCAAAAATTTTGTAAGCACGTCGGAAGCATTTTTGAGGAAGCCATTCAAGCGTGGGCAACGCCCACTGGGTGATTTTGTCGCCTAGTATCGCCCCCTGTTAGAATGCGGGGTTAGGGACATTAGTGTTGTGTATAGCTGCAATGGCAGAGTGGTCACTCACATCATTAACAAAGATACCAGTTGCAACATATTTGTGTGGAACATTTGTCAGGAGGAAATCAATAACTACAGATTTGGACACATTGGTCCATTTATTAATTGCGTTAAATTCATAGTGTCGTAGTGTTTTAAACAATCCCAATTTAGATCGGCAACAATAACAACCTCACGGTAGTTGAGTTTCGCCATGCATTTACTGAAAGATGACAGCATACCGCTTATAGCAGACAGAGGCCTGTAACAGCCAACCACAGTAAGGAGGACATCTCTCGACACCTCAACTTTGAGAGCAAGTATTTAAAATAGTTTGCACACAGACTCAGAGCATCACAGTCATGCAGAACTTTGTTTTAACATAAATAGCTCCATCCCCTCCCCTTTTGGGTCTATCAGTGCGGAGCACATGTATGTACAGTATGTGAATATATTTAACAGGAACAGACTTGCTCAACCAGGTTTGCTATACACAGTGGAGGTGCTCTATCAGATTTAGTGCTGTATAACCCACACCAGATTGCATTTGCACTAAGATACAATTTGCACCAAATCACAATTTGTTGAGGGGTAGAAAACCAAATAAAATAATTACACAACATATGAAACAAAAGACAACAGAAAATCTTCTCCAAAACAAAGGAGAGTTGGTAGAGAGGAAAACACAGAAAGTCAAGCCTTCAAGGCTGAACCTTTATAAAGCGCCTGATGAAGGCAACTAGGAACACCTGGGCTGACTGCCAATCATCCCCAGCTGTGCATGGCTCTAGGTCAGGCAGCCACTGCCCATGGTCCTAAAGGCCTGTCACACCTCTCCTGGTGTCCTACCTCTTTAGTTTTTATTCCACATTTTTCTCATTTGCTGTTGGTCGCAAAAGAAGATGGGAAGAGAAGATTAGTTGTCATCCTATTGTTTTCATGTAGGGAATTTGAATTTGACCAGTATTTTCACAGGGCTTTATTTCTATTACAGTGAAATTGTATTCAGTGTCTATGGATGAATTCACTAAAAAGACATGTCATGAGGCATGTTTTAATAGTGTTTTACTTTGTGTATATAGTTTATACGCTCATATTAAGCAGACTATAAAAAGTTTCTCATTTTTGTGTTTTAAAAATAGTTTTAATAGAGAATATAAAATATAAAACATAGAAATATATTAGACACTTTAAATTGAAATATTTCCTAAATGTATTAAATCTATTTCAATAATGAATTCTGTCAATCTTCAAATTTATTCCATAGCAATCACAAAATAAGCACGAAAGAGAAGTTTATGAAAAGTATACAAATTTAAAGAGGAAACCCAATAGTGATCAAACTGTGACTATTTCAAGAAATATCTTCGATCAATCTTAAATAGATATGATATTTCTGAGATGTATAGAATATAGTTCAATAATTAATTATTCCAATCTACAAATGTATTGCTTAGCAGTCACATAATAAGCACTATTAAAGCTTATTAAAATATCAAGAAGAAAATCAGAGATTCCCCTTTGTGCCCTGTGTTTTTGTAAGGGAGGTGAATACTTAATCGTCACTGTGGGCCTCAGTGCACAGTAATACACAGCAGAGTCAGACAGCTGCATCTTCTGTATTGTTAAAGGTACACTGCTTGAGGTTTTGTTGAAATGAGCATCAAATCTCTCCTTGAACTCAAGCAAGGTGTCCCCTGGTGAAACTGTATCCCGTCTCAGCATGTACTTAGGAAAGCCATTTGGATACTGTTTGTACCAGAAGAGATACAGTGTGCCTGTATGGCTTGTGCTATAATTACAGCCAAGTGTCACTGATTCTCCTTCAAAAGCAATCATATCTCCTGTCGGCTGAGTCACTGTGTCTTCAGCTCTGCAATCTGAAAAAAGAACAAAGTTATCTATAACACAAAGCAGGAGTCAAACAAAATGAATGAACAAATGAGGAAATGATTCAACTCATACCAAAGCAACAGGCACAAATAATCAGTAAAATCTTCAGCCCAATATCCATAACTGCACTGCAAAATGAGTTTCAAATACAGCAGACCAGTCTGTAGAGTATGGGAGCTGCAGCAGTGAACTCTCACTAACAGCTGTTTCCACTCTTTGTGTCTGTAACTGCTGCCGTGTCAGGCTTTAAGGGGAGGTGCTTAGAAGACTGTAGATCTAAGAGAACTGGTGTCTGTTTTGAAATGTAGCCTCTCTGTGGAAGAATTTATAACAGTGTGTAATCTCAGATTCAGTAGATTGCATACCTATTAATTAGTGATCCAGTCATCTACATAAATAATTATTTATATATAAATAGTGCTAATTGTGACAGTATATACACTTGTAGGCATTTAGCAGATGCTCTTATCCACAGTGACTTACACAGTTTATATTTCTTTACATACTATCCATTTACATAGCTGGATATTTTTTACTGAAGCAATTCAGGTTAAGCACCTTGCTGAAGGGTACAATGGCAGTGCTCCACCTGGGAATTAAACCAGCAACCTCTGTCATAAGTCCAGTTCCCTAACCATTACACTACACTGCCATCCCGCACTTTAGGTGCTATGGTTTATAGCTTCACCAACATATAAATTATACTAGCACACAGTATAATGATTTAATATTACAACAGTCCAGTCTAGATAATTGATGTTTCTGCATCTTTAGGAAACAAGAAGTGTCTAATTTAGAAAATGTTTAATTTGTTGGATCAATCTTTGACTTGACTAAATGTATTGTTGACTTTTTATTTATTTATTGTCTTTCCAAATTGAAGATATTACAAAATAATTAAGAAAAAATAAAATCTTGGTTAAGGAGCAATGCATTAGAAGCCTTTCTATTAGGCTTGTCATGATGATAAGCTGTAAATTAGTGCTTTCTAACTCAGTTTGGAAGCTTTTGCCCATTCACACTGCTCATTGTTTTAAATGCAATGGTAATGGCTGCATTCAACATATGAATCCGTGTGCTGTTCAAATCTGTGCATTTGGCAATTAAATATAAATATTCATCATTTATTCATTAGCCAACATATGTATCATATTTCTTGTGCTTCCTATTAAGCATTGAGTTGTGTGAGTTGGTTGCTGTAACATCACAAGTAACTGAAGGAAAATACTTACACAGTGAAATACCGACATCTTCTGGGAAAGTGAAGACACTGAATCACATTGACGTCAAGTAAAGTGGTGTTTTTCCTGTAGGTGCACTTTACCAGAGACTCTTATCCAGAGCGACTTACAAGATGTGCATCAATACATGGTAGGAATAATCATAGTTAGCGCGCGAGATCAGTGCAGGAATACAGCAATAGACATCATTGCAGGCATCTGCGGACCATACCTGTGGTTGATTAGAAGCAGGCTGAGCGGAGGGGTCACCTGAGTGCTGTGGACCAGGAGTTGAGGGTGGGTTACCCCAAGACTCCTGGCAGACTGGGACGGAGCTGAAGAATCAGATGGAGGGAAGGAGAGAAAGAGTTGAGTGTCATCAGCATAACAGTGATAGGAAAAACCATGAGCAGCTGCATAAGCTGCACAGCCCGCTCTAACGTTCACCTTCTTAGTTCCCTAGTTAGTAGAGGAGAGGCTTTGACCACATTTTGGATGAAGCTACCTCACAGGGCAGCGGGAGAGAGAGAGCGGAGGTGGCATGAAGATGGTTTAGGCGAGGGGAGGGGGAGGGAGAAAGACAGAAAGCAATGGTCAGACACATGTACTCAATATCACGGTTTTCGTTATATATGGTATCAGTTTTTAAGCTAAATAAAACAAAGTTTACAACTCGACCTGTTTATTGTGTGGCTCTTTGCAAATGTATATACCATTTTAGTTGAAAAATAACACAAAAAATGCAACTGAATATAGTTCACTCCTTGTAATGATATGTTTAAATCAATTTAAATCATTCACTTTGCGAAAGCAACATTTTTCTTTACTTTATCAGCTTATCGGATGTAGTACTAGTTGCTACTCACTTTTGCCACATCATGGCATAACGTGAAGGATGATGCTAACGTAGGTGGAATGCAAGGTTTGACGTGTTCCCTCCTCTGGCCATTACATGTTTCCCATATTCTCTACAGATGGGAGATCCATTCTCAACAACACCTTTTTTTCTGAATCCAAAGTGAGTCCACACGGATATGAACAAGTTCGTTTTTTGGGGGGATATAATTTGTCATTACAGACCGCCTCGGCATCAGAATCAGTGTCGGACATCGCAAGTTTTATAAGGGACTGCAAACAGCGATTTATGCCGTGTAGCTAGCTAGCAAATAACAGCTACCTTGCTTGCGCCTGTCCATCGTTGCTGAAGATAACGTCACTTCCTTGGGGTGGTTGGTGGAGTGTTGTGACTACCGCTGCTGACGGCGGTGCCATTGGAGGTGGCTGTGAAGCCTGATCCTTGACCCACATGTCCTGCCACAGCTGGGGCACGTGAGGGCTGAGTCTGGTGATGCTTGGGGTTGTTGCACGTGGTGATGCCTGCGCTGTCGTTGCGCTTTGCTCTGGGACGTGCGTTTTGACTCTAGGAGGTCGACGGCAGAGTTCAAGGATGCAGTCCAGGCTGGGCGGTCCATAGCGGTTGCTTCAAGATCCCCTGGCTTTATTCCACACTTCTTGAGTGACTCTTTAAGATGGTCCTTGTACCTCCGTTTTTGGCCTCCAGGTTTCCTGCTGGCTCCCAGGAGCTGACCATATAGGGTCTGTCTTGGGAGGCGGTGTTCAGGCATCCTAATGACATGCCCGACCCAGCGGAGTTGGTGCTGCAGCAAAGTTGCTTCCACACTGGTTGTCTGGGTACCTTGAAGGATGTTTATGTGGGGTATGCGGTCCTGCCAGGTGACTTTTAGTATGCGCTGGAGGCATTTGATGTTAAACGCTTCCAGCTGGCGAATGTGGCGTCGGTAGGGGGTCCATGTATCGGCACTGTACAATAAGGTGGAGACGCAGACTGCTTGGTAGACTGCTACCTTTGTAGACAGCTTTAGATTGCTGTTCTCAAAGACGCGAGAGCGCAATCTGCCATAGGAAGAGGAAGCACGATTGATTCGTGCTTGGATGTCGTCATCAATTTGGCAGTTTGATGCAAGGATGCTGCCAAGATAGCAGAACTGGTGGACCACCTTTAGAGGCGTGCCATGGATACTGAACGCTGGGGGAGTGGATACAGGAGCTGAAGTCTGGACAATAATTTCTGTCTTCTGGGTGTTGATCTGAAGGCCAATGGCACTGTAGATTTCAGCTACTGTGTCCAGAGCGTGTTGCATTGCAGCAGGGGTGTGGGCAAGGAGAGCGCAGTCATCTGCATATTGAAGCTCATGTATGGTGGTGGTTGTGGTCTTGGTGAAGGCTTGTAGACGGCGGAGGTTGAAAAGGTTGCCGTCAAGGTGAAACTGAAGCTGAACCCCGTCATCATCAGCTTGGAGGGACTTGTGTGCAAGGAGAGTTATTGCTGCCAGAAAAAGATTGAAAATAACTGGAGCAAGTACACAACCCTGCTTTACCCCTACCTGTATGGGGAAGGGTGGGGATTTTTGTCCACCGATGAACACACAGGCTTGCATGCCAGTGTGCAGCTGTTGTAGGACGCTCAAGAATTTGGGTGGAACCCCAAACTTTGCGAGGATGCTCCAGAGTGCCTGGCGGTTAATTGTGTCAAAGGCTTTGGCAAGATCCAAGAAAGCAATGAACAGGTCTTGGTTTTGTTCTCTGGCCTTCTCTTGGACCTGTCTAGCAACAAAAATCATATCGCTGGTGCTATGGCCTTTCCTGAAGCCACATTGAGTTTCAGGTAGAATGTTTTCCATAACGTGCTGGGTCAGGCGGAACAGCATGACCCGTGCTAGCACCTTCCCAGCAACCGACAGAATGTAAATGCAACGGCTCTTCCCACAGATGGCTTTATCTTCTTTCTTTTTACGGATTGTGATTATGTTTGCGTCCTTCCAGGTTTGGGGGACAGTTTCTTGGGACCATATTGCTTGGATGAGTTTGAGTAGGTTAGTTGTGAGGGAGTAACCACCTTTCTTTAGAGCCTCGGCAGGGATTCCATCAGGACCAGCACTTTTGTTGTTTTTGAGGCACCTTACTGCTGCAAGGACCTCAGTAAAAGTAGGTGGAACATCTAGGTCTTGTACTGGTGGGAGATTTGGGAGTTTGTCAATGATAGAGGGTTGTGGTTGGGAAATGCGAGGGAGCTGTCTGCACATGCGCAATTTTTTTTACTATATTTTTGATTTACTGTCACAGTATTACGTTAAGTTTATGATAGTACTATTTCATATTTTAATATCATGGTATACCGCCATACCGGGATACCGTCACACCCCTGTTCCCTAGTACATGCAATGGGATATAGACTAACTGATATTGAAATGATGATCTACTTTTGGTACTTCTGTACCTTCCTGGCATTTTCCAGAAGCCTTCTGTTGGCCAGGAACTTTTGGTAACTTACTGTGCACCCCCAGTAAAGTTAATGCAGATCTGGTGTTCTGCTTTGACACTGTTTGCTTCCACGTCCACCTCACACCGACACATTGTACAGAAGGCATGATAATCCTCTTTTCTGCTTTTAGAAATAAATTGTGCCAGGGGACAGAGCGCTTGAAAACTGGACTGTCTGGCATAATGCCGGACATATGGCCACTCTAATTGTACTGTGACTGTTATCTCTTTGGGACAAAGACCTAATGACCTCAGAATAACAGGAACAGTGCCTCAGACATCACATTGGTGCCTCAAACTGATCAGAGATGGACATCAAAGGAAAGGAGGGTCATAACCCAGGAAGCACAATCTCCTGGCTTCTCACGTAGGTGTGATGTCGGTCCCTTTGATGTTGGGGTATAAGGACAAGACACACATCTAATCCAGTATTTCATTAATCCTCACTACATAATTGGTATACCATGTGAGGAGGAAATCCTAGATCCACATCTGAGCTAACTCAGGAGGGCCTAATTATATTTGAATAGCCAACAATCCCCACTACAGCAGTAACTGAATTATCAAATAATATGCATTATATTGAAGGCTCTACTCATAGAGACTGGAGTGGGTGGCATTTTCTTTGTGAATGTAATTAATAATAATGTATGATACATGATTAGGTGTGAAAATATATAACTTTAAACAAGCCAAGAGAGAAGCTCAAATTTCAGCATTGTAATCTAGTCTCAGGTGGTGTCAGGTTCTTGTACAGAGTATATGGGTTTCCTGTCACTGTGGGCTGCAGGGCACAGTAGTACAGTGCAGAGTCTGTCACCACAGCAGAGGAGAGCTCCAGATCCACACGCTTGTTCTCTTTATCAAGTTTAACAGACAGATGGGGATTTGGAGGATCAGCTTCATTAATATAATTAGAGGATTCTATAATAAACATGAGGAATTCAGGTTTAGATCTGGGATACTGGCGATACCAGTGCAGACTGTATGCAGACCCGGTGTAGTTGCATGAGAGTGTAACATTGCTGCCCTCCACATCATGCACTGTTTTAGTTGTTGGCAAAATTGCATCTTCAGAACTGGCACCTGCAGAAAGAAAGCACACATGCATCTCTACTTATGCATACATTTTTGGAAATACAAAATCCATTTTATTAAATTGCTCCTCTACAAGATAATGTGTAAAGTTGATCTTTCCTTATAAGGCTTTCAAATGCAGCATCCCACTTACCTGCCATTGTTGAAAACAGAAGAAATAAACAGTGCAACATCATTATAGCTGTTAGAAAGAAACACTGACTTTAAGCACAGCTAGAACAGAATAAGTCCTCCACTCTGACTCTCTCTGCATAGTTTTAACAGAAAACTCCCCCACTCATTGACTATTGAGCTCCTCCTCTGGACACAAAACATAGCAGAGACTCAAATACTTTACAGTTCACACATAAAGGGAATGTTGTGTTGATGCCTTGATTTATGTACAGAAATAACTGGAAATACCTTACACATTATTTCGTGAAAAATATTTGTCTATCATTTGAAAGATGTCTTTTTGTAATCTGTTGATATTGTGTGATTCTCATGCAGAAAAATACAGTGTGCAAATTTTAATGCATTCTTAAGATGTTTTAAAGGTTTTTATAAAAAAATATATAAACTTTATAAAATGATATCAGTGCTGATTGTGGCTGACAATCCCAGTTAGGGTAATGATGATAATATTTATTATAATAAAATTGGGTGTGTGCAGTTTGTTTGCATCAGCTGCACATGAATTGTAGTCATCCAGTGCAGTGACTGCACAGCTCTGCTGGTGGACAAAACAGTGAACAGAATGGGTCCCGTGGCATCATAAACAAAGTCAACAATGACTAGCTCGTACTTCTTGAGTCTCCCAAAGAGTGAACAAGCAAGATATATGCAAAAATGATCAATAAATGGTCAATTGTCATTACTAGATCCGTTGAACAAAGTCTTGAGACAACATGGTTTTTCCACCGACTTGAAGCTTTTACCTGAGGTGACTGATTATCATTACCTTGTCGATATGGAGTGTGTTTACACAAGAGAGGCAGTGAAGGCTTGCTGCAGCTTGGATGCTTACAACTATTTTCTTAGTGGAAAAGTCATAGATGTATGCTCATATACTGAGAATGACTATTGTATTGTTTACGGTGAAGTTGGAAGCAGGTCACACTTGTCTAAAATGTACTCTGCATGTTTCGTTGCTAAGAAGGAAGGGGTGGTCGTCAGTGGACACTGTACATGCATGGCTTGGCGAGCTGTTTGATCAATGAATACATGTAGTGGCCTACTAGTAATGATAAGATATGCAGTTCATACTGAACTCAAGTCTGAAATGTTATGTGTTTGATTTTTAGGTTAGGTGAAGTTTGTAGCCATGCCGCTGCTCTTTTTTGCAGTGGAGCAATGTGTTCAAAAGGGTTTAAATGCTCCATCTGTGACATCTGAGCCCTGTACGTGGTTGCGCGCAAAGAAAATTATATGTTTAAGTTTACTACAATTGTGAGCTTCTTCGAAAAATGCTAGCCGGGCACCAGTTTTGTAATGACAACAAGAGTATTGTTCGAATTGCATTTTCTAAGTAGCCTAATGTTATTGGTGGGCTTGTAACCGTGGCTAATGATTTGCAATAACTTGCTCAATGCATGTTAACAACAGATTTGAAACAATACCACATGAGCAGATTTAGCTAGGTGCCTACTATGAGCCCATATTTTGCATGAGAAAATAAATATAGACATTCAAAACATAACCTTATGTTTGAAACAGTAACCTTACTGCTAGAGGTATTGTCACTTAACAAGCTGTTAAATGGCCTATGTAGATAAGCTTAAATGAGCACTGTGTACAAATTAAGCTGTTTAAGTTATATTCCATATGAAATGGCTGCTACAGATCCTGGAGTTGCTAGTAGGTATCCGTCCATGTTGTTTTTCTGCAGCAATCCAAGTATTTCATTGTGCTTTGTCTTTTGGGAAGTGATAAACTTTTATTTCTGAAAGCAAGTTTGTGCCTGGCCTAAGGGAGCACCCAACAACCAAACAACACGGTCCTAATTTTTCCTTATTTTAGCATATTAGCGTTAAGTCAAGCTGCTACTAACAGAAATATAGTGCAGTTTGCCACCTTTGTTTTGAATGTTTTTATCGCCAACAGGAAACTTTCTGGGAACAGACGACATCACTTCCTACACTCATAAATATTCCCTTGAAATGGTCTATAAATACATTTTAATATCTATGGGCTATAAGAATTAATAACACTGTCTTTTCTCAAATTCAGTGGATTCTATCAATATGAATTATTGATCCAGTCATCCACATAAATCATATTTATTATGATGCTACATACACTTTAGGTGCAACAGTTTATAGCTTTATCAACAGAAACAGATTAATTATACTAGCATAAAGCATAAAGAACTTGGCTTATTAACAAGAGTCCAGTCTGGATAATTGATGCGTCTATATGCGTCTGAAAAATACATTAAGAAATAAGATGTATCGAATTTAGAAAATATTTGTTAGGTGGATGAATTTGATTAAAATATTTGACTTTGAAATGCTTGTCATTTTCTTTGTAAATGCCAGTACAGTGGTGCAAAATAATTGAGAAAACATTAATTATGGTTAATGAGCAAAGAGCTGTAAGCCTTCTTGTTTATCAGTTCATTATGAAAATCAGTGATTAGCACCAGGATTTTTCAATTTTTTAGACCAGAACACCCATTCATACTGCCTATTGTGCTAATTTCAATGGTATCGTTGGTTCAAAATATGAATTGTTGTGCTGTCCAAATATATGCATTTTCCCATTCAATATACCATTCAATATAAATATTCATATTGTATTCTTTACCCACCATATTTATCATACTTTTTGTGCTTCCAATAAAGCTTGAGCTGTGTGAGTTAGGTGCTGTGGCATCACATGAAGTACAGTAATTGAGGGAAAATACTACACTGTAAAATGGTGACATCTTGTGGAAAACTGAAGACACTGCAATGCACTGAGAGCCAGTTTTTCCAGTTGGCCACTACAGTGACTGTGGCTGATTAGAACACACAGTACTGTGGATGAAAACTGTATAAAATACAAAGATACATGAAAATATCATAATTATTTCACAAACCAATCATTTCAAAGAAAAATGTTAAATACCATGACAAGCGCTATTACCCACTGGACCCACTTGGCTTATATTGCTTTGTGGCTGTTTGTATTTGTATGAATCAGAACAATGACTGATGATTGTAATCACACAAATATCTAAGGGCTTTGTTATTCACTGATACTGGCACCACCCTCCCACCCTTTTTTTGTCCCCAATTTGGAAAAGAACCTTGTGACTCAAGTAACAGCCGTTTTCACAGCTTTTTTCACCCAGAGCTGCATTCACTGCTCTAGTACACTTGCCCGCAAGCCGACTATTTCCCACCACAGGCCACACAGTACTGCAGCAGAGTTCAATTTGGGCAATACTAGCATAATATTAGCACTTTTGTATACAGGTACTCCTCACTTAACGTCTGAGTTCCGTTCCTACGACTAGGTCGTTAAGCGAATTGGTCGATAAGCGAGGAGCCGCCGCTTACCAATATTGCAAGCATACTGAACTGTTAGTGGGTAGTGTAGTGAATACTGACCGACTGCGGGAACGAGACTGAGACTGAGAAAAGGTGATGCGAGATGAGATGCTTGACGTTGAGACGCCGCGCTGCCGTTTCCACGACCAAAGTTCTCGTACAGCAGGGGTGTCCAATCTTATCCGAGAAGGGCCAGTGTGGGTGCAGGCTTTTGCTCTAGCCCAGCACTGAACAACTGATTAAACTAATCAAGGTCTTGATTGTAGACCATGATTGGTTAATTAGTTGAATCAGGTGTTTTAGTGCAGGGCTAGAACAAAAGCCTGCACCCACACCGGCCCTTCTCAGATAAGATTGGACACCCCTGTCATACAGCGTACAATACCGACTGGTCGGAGAGCTGGTCATATGTCTGCGCGGTCGTTACACAGGTAGGTCGTTAAGTGAGGAGTACCTGTAGGCTATATGGACCAGAGCTGATAGGTTTTAGTTTTTACGGAACTTGATTTAATTTTAATATTGATACTTTGTTTCATTTGATGCTTTGACAGGTTGGTGTGTGTGTGTGTGTGTGTGTATTTTTATTTTTACAAATGATACAGGTGTTCGTATTTCATATTTTGATATGTGGGAGTATTTGTAGGGAAATGTTTAAAGTCATGTGCAGTGCAACAAGTTTGCAAATAATAATAATTATAATAATAATAATAACAATAACAATAAAACTCGGCGGCACGGTGGTGCAGTGGATAGCGCTGTCACCTCACAGCAAGAAGGTCTCGGGTTCGAATCCAGGCCGGGGGCCTTTCTGTGCGGAGTTTGCAGGTTCTCCCCGTGTCCGCGTGGGTTTCCTCTGGGTACTCCGGTTTCTTCCCACAGTCCAAAGACATGCACGTTAGGCTAATTGGAGAGTCTAAATTGCCCGTAGGTATGAGTGTGTGAGTGAATGGTGTGTGTACCCTGCGATGGATTGGCGACCTGTCCAGGGTGTATTCCTGCCTCTCGCCCGGAACGCATGCTGGGATAGGCTCCAGCCCCCCCCCGCGACCCTGACCAGGAATAAGCGGCTTAGATAATGGATGGATGGATGGAACAATAAAACTCCACCTAAATATCACCATATAACGAGGTCAATCGTGACACGCAGACCTCTGCTTTTAACTTGTGCGGCTTGGGGAATGAAAACCTTGGGAAACTTCAACCACCAGCATGTGCACTGGGATAAAAAATTGCTAAAAAGTAAGAAAGCACAGAGAATAGTTTTTTTCTCTCTCTCTTTAACAGCCATATGTGAGGTCTTACACATCTAAACTCACCTCATGGGAACATCTCACAGCTGAGCTGGGTAGCTGAGATTCAAAACTTATGAGTATTCGCTGTATTCATATGAACTGATAAACTCATTTATGTGGGAACTTAACTGTAGAACAGAAGTTATGCAGCATCCACCAACATAGCAGTGATGCAATATTGCTGACAAAACACAGAGGAATCAAATTAGCTGTTCCCATGCCTAAAACCAATGGGGTGGCAGTGATCCATGCGGCCTGAGAATCCTGGCTTTCCTTTATTAGCACTAAAAGTTGGTGACTTGTCTGTGTTGCCATCGAATCTCAGTCGGTGTCAGGTTCTTGTACAGAGTATATGGGTTTCCTGTCACTGTGGGCTGCAGGGCACAGTAGTACAGTGCAGAGTCTGTCACTTCAGCAGAGGTGAGCTCCAGATCCACACGCTTGTTCTCTTTATCATGTTTAGCTGTAAACCGCCCTAATATCTCATTCTCGCGGCTTACATAAATAAAAATGAGGTATTCTGGTTTTAATCCAGGGTATTGGCGATACCACTGTAGACTCAATGCATTAACAGCAGTGTAGTTGCATGACAGCATAACACTGCTGCCCTCCAAAGCATGCTTTTCTTTAGATGTTGATGTTATTGAATCCTGTCCAAGACTGTCATCTGAAGAACAAATGATGCATTTGTATAAACATAAAATACATACAATATAAGGTGCAAACTATTCATACTCATACATATGATATACATGTTCAGTTTTAATATTATTATCAAATAACAACTCTCCATGAAACAGCAGCACGACTGATGAGAAATAAATGTAGTAATCCACTTACCTACCATTGTAGAAAACAAAATAAATAAACAGTGCAACATCATAATAGCTGTTAGTTGCTAGAAAGAAACACTGACGTTAAGCACAGCTAGAACAGAATAAGTCCTCCACTCTGACTCTCTCTGCATAGTTTCAACAGGATACTCCCCCACTCATTGACTATTTAGCTCCTCCTCTGGACACAAAACACAACTGAGCAGCAGATATATGGAAGCACATCCCTGCCATACTCAATAGCAAATTAAAATATGAAAAAAGCAATACCAACATTTATAATGACATTTCCTTTATGTTGTATCATTTGCGTTAAAAAAAGTAAATACATTTAAAGGTGTATAAAACAAACCAACACTCCTGCTCCTGCCCCTATATAAATACTCAATGCTATATAATCAACCGACTACTGTCCAAATCTGGCTGTGTTTGTAGTTGTAGGTTGAAGGACAACTCATTGTGAAATGATCATTTTCATAATAACAACATTATATTCATTCAGTTTAATAATGCATTATTTTCATTATAATATAATCTGGCTAGTTTTCTCACTGAATTACAGAATTTACAGAAACTTACAGAAGGAAACAGTAAACACCAGCCCTGCAAAAAGCTGTATCTTGTTATGAAGTGAACATTCAGGTTATTAGAGGAGAGAGAAGCTGAGGCAGAACATGTCTTAATTTTTCTGTGAGGATGTGTGGGAGGGGCAATAGTACCCTGATGAGAATGCAAAAGAAACTAAAGATACTGAATGTGTCATTTGTAGACGAAGTTGGAAATGGGGGTTGGAGTTAATCTGCCCTATCAATACATTCTGAGGAGCCACATGTGAAGTTTTTTAATAGGAATATGCTTTGGACTATATAAGTTTAGGAATCTCTGTTAGAAATATAAGTTGTATCTCTGAAATCACTATCTATATTTGAGGTCTGTGTAAAAGAGGTGCATCTCTCCAGACTGCATCATATGCCCTTGTTTGATTGATTTAATTTGTGTTGGTTCTTGGTGGCCAAGTGTGTTTTGCCTCCTCGTCTCATGTATGTATATGCCCAGTTTAGAGTAGAGCCCCTTTTGTCTCACAAGATTTATTCCTTGAAATGTTAGTCACATGGAATGTTCTTCCTTGAACTTTAGGGTCCTCCTGTCATGATCCTATTTGCAGATGACAAATGACATCTATGCAGTCCCACAGAATGTGTCTCTCCCACAATGATACTTAGAGTTACAAATCTCTTGGTTTTGTGCACTGCGCTCTCGATGCATATAGACGAGTGGCATACAGTATGAATGTGGTCTGCCATAGGAGAAGGGAATGGTGTGGCATGATTAGCAGGGGGAATGTTGTATGGCATGTTTTGTGTGATCTGTCAGTCTCTCAATATATGCATCTTACCCTTACATTTGTTCATAAATATTTGAGTTTTACCTTTCATAGAATATAAGTATATTTTATTAGAATTTAGTAGAAGTAATATAATGTATATGTATACAAAGATTTAATAATGTATACATAGATTTTTAATGAAGTCATTAGAAGTATAAACAATAATCTGCAAAACATTGCTGATATATTTCTGTTTCAGATATAATTATTACATTATTATATTCCCTTACAGTTCATTGCAAATACAAATCTTTACAAGATGACCAAACTGAATGTGACAAAGACTTTATATTATCATACTATTTTATCAAGCACAAGGCAATAATCCACAAAACATTGCAGATATATTTCTGTTTCAGATATAATTATATGCAAAGTGTAACTTTGCTTTATGCCATACTTGAAAATGTTAAAAATTCTACATGTCACCCAGTGATATTCAATCATGTGAACTGCCAGAGCACTGGACTAGCTGCTACATTTATTAAAAATAAATAGACGACAAAATAAGCTCATTAAGAGTTGCATAAAAGATTGTCCTGCTAAAATCTTTACAGTTGTGAGGCCAAATTTATCACCATAAAAAACAGACTTGTTTTGATCAATTAATCAATCTTTATTTTTGTATAGCACCATTTACAAACAGGTTGTCACACAGCGCTTCACAATTGACATTTTCCAGAGGGAATCAAAAACCCAGAAAACCATTAGAGCCAATGTGGGAAACTGGAAAATTATTCCCTGACCCCTTAAAAGGCGGTCGAGATGAACTCCTGGAAAATTGTGGGATACAGAGAAAAACAAATAGTCCTTGAGGCTCATGAGGCTTAACAGACCACCGGAAGGGCATTCTTCGGCATCCTAAGTGTAGGGGTGGGGTGGACCTCATCCCTCCAGATACCAGGGCAGGGCGGGGGATGGAACCATCCGGCTAACACATGGCAGGGGTGGGGGGTTGACTCTGGGGCAGGTGAGCTCCGGGCAGGTGCCACTCAGCCGGGGAGAAAAGAGGAAAGGTACAATTATGACTATGATAAATATCACACCGGATCAGGGGGAAGAGTAGTGATAACACTTTTGCACCAGCAGAAGTAATCTAAGGCAGCATAACTAATTAGGTGAGTGGCACAGGGAGCACGCAGCCATGAGGGCACTCAGAGACCATCCCACCACATCATCAGCAGTCCTGATAGGGGCTGATTGGTGATTGGTAACAGTAAGGATAGCTCATTGCACCAGAAGGCTCTATTGCTACGCCTCCTCCACATCTGCACATAATGACTATAAGAAAGACTAAAGAGATGTGTTTTTAACCTAGACTTGAAAATTGAGACTGTGTCTGACTCCTTCACAGAGATGGATAGACTGTTCCACAGTAAAGGAGCTCTATAGGAGAAAGCTCTGCCACCAAATAAGAAGGTGCAAGTCCATGCAAAACCCTTATAAGTTAAGAGGAGTACCTTATAGTATACATAATAGTTTATAGGAAGCCAGTGAAGTGACGCTAACACAGGACTAATGTGCTCATACTTCTTTGTTCTAGTCAGGATCCTTGCAGCAGCATTCTGTACGAGTTGTAGGCTCCTGAGTGAGGTATTGGAACAGCCAGACAGTAATGCATTGCAATAATCTAATCTAGATGTAACAAAGGCATGTACCAATTTTTCTGCATCTATTCATGACAGGAAGCCCCTAATTTTGGCAATATTCCTCAAGTGAAAAAAGGCTACTCTGGAAATGTTTTTGATGTGACTATCAAATGAGAGACCAGGATCTATAGTAACACCAAGGTATTTTACCACCAAACTTGCAGCAACAGAGCAACCATCCAGATTCAGAGATAAATCAGATAACCCTCTTCTGAGGTTTTTGGGCCCCAAGACCAACATCTCTGTTTTATCAGCATTCAAGAATAGAAAATTATCTGACATCCAGTCTTTTATGTCTTTAAAACAAGCCTCCAACTGTTCGAATTGTCCTTCGCCAGGTTTCATTGATAGGTATAATTGTGTGTCATCTGCGTAGCAGTGAAAATGTACGCCATGTTTACGAATGACATCACCAAGTGGCAACATGTAAAGGTCCCAAAACAGAGAACACCATAATGGCCCATCAAACTGCACAGAATACCTATCTGAGGGACACCATATTCCACCTTGATGCAAGCAGAGTCTGCTCAGAAGAGTTTGGTGGTCTATTGTGTCAAACGCAGCACTTAAGTCCAAAAGCACAAGAATGAGACACATCCACGGTCAGCTGATATCAGTAAGTCATTGACAACTTTAATAAGAGCAGTCTCAGTGCTAGTTTCCTAAATCCTGACTGAAAAGTTTCATAGACGTCATTTGATTTCAGGAATGAAGTCAGTCTCTGAGCTACAGCTTTCTCCTGAATTTTTGAAAGAAAAGAAAGATTAGAAATTAGCCTGTAGTTCCTGAGATTTTCGGGGTCGAGGTTTGGTTTCTTTAAAAGTGGCTTTATTACTGCCACTTTTTGAGAATTTGGCATATAGCCTGATGAAAGAGACAGATTAATGTCTTGCAAGGGTTGCCTCATAACAGGAAGAAGTTCTTTAGCAAGTTTTGTTGGGATTGGGTCTAATTGGCAAGTAGATGGTTTGGAAGACATAACCAATTTAGAAAATTCAGTCCACTCCAGAGCACTAAAAAACTCAAGAGTAGCCATAGGACCCCTGTCCTGGTAAGCCTGTGCTTTCTGATCAGTGTCCACTACAGCAGAAGGTGCCATTTTAGTAATTTCATCTGTAATTTTCTCAATCTTCTCAGAGAAAAAGTTAAGGAAATCATTACTGCCATTATAGGCTGCCGGAGGCTTAGCATTGGTTTCAGTCTGGTTCTTTGTCAGTTTGACCACTGTATCAAAAATACATTTTGGATTATTCTTATTATGCTCAATCAGATCAGACAAATAGGTTGACCTTGCGGAGGAGAGAGCATATTTGTACTGTACCAGACTGTCTTTCCAGGCAGAATAAAATACTTCTAATTTAGTGGATCGCCACTTACGTTCCAACTTGCGAGAAGCTTGTTTAAGAGCACGTGTGTGGTCAGTATACCATGGTGCAAGCTTCTTTTGGCTAGTTTTTTTCTTTTTGAGAGGCGCAACAACATCAGTGTTGCGCAGGGTGTAATTTAGATTGTCTGTCAGTTGATCAATAGATTGTAGACTAGTGGGATCCTGATTAACAGTAAATGATTCTTGGAACAGGCTGACAAAGTTAGGTATGGTAGAGGAATTTAGGGAGCGACTAAAGTAGAACACTGGTTTTGATCTAATAGCATGAATTTCGAACGTAATAAGGAAATGGTCAGAGAGCACAGGATTATGAGGAGAGACAACTAGATTGCTAATGCTAATACCATAGGATAAAGCTAAGTCCAGTGTATGTTGATGAGTCGGCCCAGACTGAATATAGTAAAGCAAGAGACGCCATTTATTGTAAAGCGTGTAGACATTTCCCCCGAGATGCACACCGAGTTCACTTTTATAAAGATGGCTACAACAATTGGAAACGTCTCTGGCAGGCATGCGAGAAACATGAGTCTAGCAAGCCGCATGCTATTTCGCTTACAAAGCAGGCAAAGCCATTGACCGCAAAGCCGTGGTGGGACAGTGTTAACCCCCTGAGGTCGACGGGAGCGGCGCCGCTCCCAGCAGCAATAAAAGTATATTACTATTTCTAATTTCGCGATATTTTATCATACACACGCGACAAAAACATTGACAGAAACCTTAGAATCGCGACTTTCCGATTTGAGCACTGGCAAATCAAATGGGATTTTTTTAATTAGGTTAATTAGACCAAAAGTAAACCTTGTTTTTTACTCTGTTTTTACCTTTTAGTAACGTCCCCCTTCTATTGACATGGTAACTAGGTGCGAGTTTCGGGAGGTGTGGGGAGGGGCGTGGGGCCATGTGTGAAACGCCGGCGTAAACAACACAAACTGTCCCGACAATTTGAAGCAAGATTTTATACAGACATACAATTTTATTCAAGATGGAAAGATTTTCTGCGCTGCAGTGTTTGAGAGCATCGATGGAAAGCGACGAAGACAATAACTGACGAAGAGTAAGTAACTATATTTGATTTGCCATGTTATCAAATACTCGTATTCAATATATGAATTCGTGTGTGAAATTGCAGCGTAAGCAATGTCCCGACATTATATCGGATCTTGTCTGTGTTTACGGATGCGAGCTGCCAGCAACAGACGGTGTATGCTGATATTTATTTGATTTACCATATTTTCAAATACTCGTGAAAATATATGAATTCCGCGTCTTGTGACGCTATACGAAAAAAATCAGAATCATTGCGGACTGCTGCGAATAATTAACGGGAGGATATTTAACCAGCTGGCATTCTGTTTCGGCGCTTGGACATTATCTAGCTTAGCTTGATAATACCTATTGTGATTAATGTTTCTTGCCTCTCGAGAACTTGTTTGTGTGCTTATTGTGGTTTAGATTCCCAGCGTTTAGTTTATTCCGAGATTTTGGATACGTTTTGTTTGTTCCTGATCGTTGGTTATTTTGTTTTGTCTTGTTTATGTCTTTCCGTGTCTTCGTAGACACGGATTTTGCTTTCGTTTTCCTACAGACGTTTAAAGATGAATATCTTAAACTTTTGATCATGTGCCTGTGCCCAATGCCAGACTTTGGATGTTGTCAAATGCGTAGGCTACTCTGCAAGATGTCTTTGTCTGATGGCCTTTGACCATGATCTTTCAGGTGTGGATCATGAATATTCAGTAAATTAGCATATAGCCCTCCCACAGCCTGAAATAAATGTGACCAGTTCTGATAAAAACAGGTTTTTAGCTATGTAGATCTCATATGTGCTAAAACATTTTCACACCCTTACATAACCAAGACCTTGATGAACAAACGCACATTGGCAAAACAATTCGTCACTATAGTTTAGTGTGTGCTTTCACAACTTTTGTGACAGCAGAAAAATTAACTATTTTTAACTTGTGTGTTTGTAGATCTATTTACAAGCTGCATATGATACTGACCAAACTATTGATGGCATACAAATGTAGCTGTGATTGTCCTTCAAATAAAAATATTAAACACTTTGGAGTAAATGTGTGTTAAATTGATGAAATTGAGATAAATATCAGACCATGCCAAAATCAAAAAACATCGAAAAGCTTAGCACGGACCTCAGAGGGTTAAATCAGCTGCAGGGTGATTCCATTTCATTTGTAGAGCGAAACAGACAACACATTCAAGTTGTGTTGGACATTGCTATGTTGTGTGCCAAGCTTGAAATTACACTTAGAAGCCATAGAGAAATGGAGGAAGTGCTCAATGAAGGGAATTTCTTGGAGCGATTCAAATTCATGTCAAAGTATGATCCAGAAATTGAAAATAGACTGAAGGATCTCCCACAAAATGCCACGCTCATGAGCCACCACATTCAGGATGAGCTGCTTGAGGCTGCAGCCTCACTGCTACTTCAAAAGATAAAGGCTGAACTGCATGAACAATCCGCATATTTTGCAATACTTGCGGACGAGTATAAAGATATATCAAAACGAGAGCTAGTTGTGGTCTGCATCCGATTCATTCATGGGGGGTAATCAAAGAACGAGCAGTAGGCTTTGTTGAAACTGCAGAATTGTCTGCTCAAGCAATATCACAAAAGATCCTCGAGGTCCTTGAACCACTCGGGTTGGATCCTTCTCTCTGCGTCGGGTTCTGCTTTGATGGTGCATCGGTCATGTCAGGGCACAAGGCAGGGATTCAGGTTCTCCTGAAGGAAACATTTCCGAAAGCCGTATATGTACACTGCAATTCTCACCGGCTTAACTTAGTGCTTTGCACTGCTGCAAAAGTGTCTGGGCAGGCTAGCACTTTTTTGACACTGTGAACTATATACACAACTTCTTCACTGGGGCCCAGAGGCACGCTCGGTTCATGGAGCTAAAAAAGGAAATGCACCCAAACCGTCAGTGTATGGAGCTGGAACGATCGTGCGAGACGAGATGGAGCTCAAAATCAGAGTCGCTGCATAAAATATTAGAGTTTCTAGATGTATTACTGGAGGCGCTAGCTGAATACGCCGAATCAAATGGACAAACTAAAATGGACGCAGAACAGGTATTACAACAGATACAAACAAACAAAAAAACCTTTTCATGCTTGTTACATTTTGCAAACTCTTTGAGAACAGTAATTTTACCAGGAAGGGGTTGCAGAGCTCAGCACTGTGTGTAACAGACTGTATCTCTTTGATTGAAACACTGAAAGCTACTTATGCGACATTCCGGGATGATTCAAATGGTGACTTTGACTCTGTGCTCAGATTAATGGAGGAGTTGATGGAAAAGCATGAGATAGTATGCTGGGACATCACTGCCTCTCGTGTGCGAAAGCTGCCTGCAGAGTTCCATGACTCTGTCGTCACCACAACATAGGGGAAAACGTCCGTTATCAAAAGTAATGACGATTTAAGGGCACTGTGGAACTGTGTTCTAGACAGGCAGATAGCCGAATTTAACTGCCGATTTAAACAGGACACGTATGGCATCATGCAAGCTTCGGCTTCCTTCTTACCAAGATCCGCCACTTTTGGCATGAAAGACCTGTTGAAAGCGGCATGCGATTTATATGGCCTTGCAATTGGTGATGCTGAATTCGCCGTTTTCACATCACACATCAGTGGCAAAATTGACAGAGGACAGAACTTCACTTCACTAATGGAAGTACTCGATAGCTGCAACAAACCGGATCAAGACATGCCTGAGATCATTGATGTTGACTGGACGCTTGAACAATTTGACACTTCTGTCTTTTGAAAGAGAACTCACAGACACGTTGGACTGTGACGACATTATCAACCTCTTCAATTCAAAGCCCAGATGACTCCACTTTGTGTAGAACCGAATGAACCGATAAGGTAGTCCTATACGAGTTCATTTTTTAATTTACTCTGGGGCCCACTGTGGCATGGTTATGATTGCAGCCTCTGTGAGCGAGGCAGAGCGTTCTGTGACAAATTGTAAGCTATTGTATATTGGTTGTTTAATTTGTGATGTTTCTCTGGGGCCCGCCATGGCATGGTTGACTGCAGCCTCTGTGAGCGGGGCAAGGAGTTCTGAATTGTGACAAACTCTAGGCTATTTGGTTATTTAATTTGTGGCTGTATTCCTGTCAGTGCACTAATGAGGGTTAGGCAATATTTGTTATTATCGCGCCTGTTCTGTTCTGTGGCTAGCTAGCCATTCATCTGGCTGGCTCATAGATAGGCCTATGTGATCTCTGGTGATGTATTTTGGTGACAGACGTGGCTGTATTATTGTTAACACTAGAAGGGCCATCGCCGACGCCAATTGGCGTTGTGATTTAAAAATTATAATTATTACAACAGTGTAAATGCCACGATCAACTTTCCGTGATGTTTCCTAATTATCTATGCTGCAACTGCCTGCAACTGCAGAGATTATTTCATTTTCATTTTTCAAATAAGCAACAGAATTCATTTTTCTGCGTGACCAAAATCAAACTCCTATTTTTAGAAGTGGGAGCGCCGCTTCTGTTTCTGTTACATTTGTTGAAACAATTCTGTTACATTTGTTGCTAAAATTAAATGCTGCCTGGCTGAATACAGATTTGGATACGAGCTTTCATCTTTCATTGTCATGTGCTTCATAGTGTGTGTCTTTAGAGATATGTGAACAACATTGTAGTGCACGCTTTCTTCACGGACCGACGCAGGCTGCCAACGGGCAGCGCAACATTTCCGTATAGTGTTGAAGTAGTTCACACATCCATACGCACACACACACACACACACACACCTCGTTCTTTCACGTTCTTTCTTTTTATTATTATTAATATTATTATACTTTATTTTATTTATAAAATTTTTAAAAAAATCCAGTTTATAGTTACTTGTTTTAAAATTAATTTCGTGAATTCTGTATAATATAGGTAGAGGCCTCGTATAAGCCCTTTTGGGTTTCTTGCCTACCTTGCACCTCTCTTTTTGTTGTTATTTTCTTATATCTCTGCTTTCTTGTCTTATCATTGTGCAAAATAAAAATCAAATCAAATCAAATCAATTGTTGGGGTCCCCACATTGTATTGTAAATATCTAAGCCTGTTGAAGAAAACGTGCGGTGATGAGCTTCACTCAGGCCTACCCAGATTTTTCCAGGCCTACCCATCAGCCACTTTCTGTATCCGCCACTGCCAATGCCCCAGCCTTCATTCCTTTCATCATGCTTGAACATTCCAATTTAAGTTTCCCTAACGATCTCATTCCTACCTCACCTCCCATCTACTGCAGAAGATTTTTACACTATCACTAATTAGTTGGCCAATCAAAATCCTGGGTTCTTGTCACATTCTCATTCTTTCTCTCACCATCATTAATTAACCAATCAAAGGCCTGGGTTCTTACCACACTGTCTTACCTTCTCATACTAACCACACTCATGATGCCCTCAATTCATGAAACACCTGAAACAAGCCCAGAATTAAACTCAGAGCAAAGAAAGGTACCAAACCTCCTCCTTAAATCATTTCCTGTTCTTAATTATGTAGAATGCAGTTATTAATAAATAATGAAGCATAACCCACAGTACTAATCAGTGTTAAAGTGTTACCAGTTGTGGAAAACATGTACATTTTAGTTTTTTCTTTGAAAAATGTATATGAAAATTGTGGAATGTCTAAACAAGTATTGATCTGATTTAGTTGAGTAAGCCATCTGTACAGTTTATTTCGAGTTTTTACATTGATCTTGACACATTGACCTTTCAATTTTTTCAAGCTCCTGCTTTCTTCAAAGCCCCTGATCCTTTTTCTTGGTGGGCTGCTGCTTATAAGAAGCAGAGTTATAATTGAGGGAAAAGGACATTTCACAACACAATGAAACCACAACATCTTGTGTAGGCAGTGTGCACTACTGAGGCCAAGTAAAATGTTTTTTTTCCAGCAAGTGCCTTTAGTGTGTGTGGCTGATTACATTTTTACATTGATATTTTAAGCATTTAGCAGACGCTCTTATCCAGACCGACTTACAAGATGTGCATTAATAAATGGAAGGAACAATCATAGTTTGTGCAGTAATACAGTGATAGACATTGTTGTAGGCAGCTGCATACCATACCTGTAACACTGGGAAGGAAGAGGTTAGTAATTTTTACATTTATTTATGAGGAGTAAGCAGGGATACATATACAATAACTATTGACCAAGTAGGCAGTGGTGATGACAATTGGGTAGATATACTGAATTCAGTGGTAGTGGAGTCTGGAAAGGTGGGTTTTGAGTCTCTTGTGGAAGATCGCAAGTGATTCCGCGGTCCTGACCGATTGCGGAAGGTCGTTCCACCACCGAGGGGTCAGGACAGAGAATAGGCAAGACCGCGAGGAGCAGCTGCCGGGCACACGGAGGGATGGGACAGTCAGTTTGCCAGAGGAGGCGGAGCGGAGGGGTCTAGCTGGGGTGTAGGGTGTGATGAGTGTCTGGAGGTAAGGGGGAGCAGTTCCTCTAGCCACTTGAAAAGCAAGCACCAGTGATTTGAATCTGATACGTGCTGCGATGGGGAGTCAGTGCAGAGAGGAAAGTAGAGGGGTGACATGGGTGAACTTAGGCTGATTGAACACCACACATGCGGCAGCATTTTAATTACAAGAAAGTCTAACTCATAATCTGATTCATATTAATATGTGTCTTAATATGTGCCTATGCCTGGTTCATACATAAATTCATACTTAATTAATTAACCATCAGGGTTATTTTCTTCCCATCTAACTTGAGGTTGTCTGAGTTGGGTGCTGTGGCATGAAAAGAGGCTAAGTAATGGAGTGGAAATACTGCACAGTGAAATGGCGACATCTTGTGGGAAACTGAATACACTGCAGCACACAAAGACCAAGTGAAGTGGTGTTTTTCCAGCAGGTGCACTACAGTGACTGTGACTGATTAGTAGCACACCAGAGTAGAAGTGGGTGGCTGATTAAAAGCTGAATAAAATACATCAAACTATTATAATATTTTCAAACAAATGTTTTCAATATTAGACTTACTCATATTGAGATAGACAATGTAAAGCTCATTCTCTGCTTTATCCCATCCACCTGTGCTGTCGGGTAGACAGTCGAAAACAAAACTATTTTCAAATATTATTTGAACACAAATTTCAAATTCAAACCAATTTAATACAATGAATCTCCTTTTGATCTCCCATGTGTATGAAAATGTGTATTACATTTTGTAAAATAAACAGAAAATCTGAAAATGTAGATAACATGAGGAGCGCTGGCTGACTTAACCCAACTCTACCGTAGGTGGGATATGAATGGTATTCCATAGCTTTAAAATATCGGTCACAGTAGACCAATGATATAGTCAGGCCTTGAACCTGGAAAGTCTTGGCCAAAAAGCCCATCCTGCACTCCAAATGACAGTAATCAATTGAGATGAAGATAAATGACTTCCGCATAATTAGATAATCTAACGCTTTACAGAATGTTGTATCATTTCTATTGACTGGGAGATTTTTGGGAACAGGTGATTGAAATTAGCCTTTGAATATAAACACTGAATGCTTGTTATTTAACATTGGAACAATGATTTTTGCCATGCCCCTACCAAATATACAATCATAAATAAATAATAAAATAAAATAAATAAATTTCTTCATGACAGGAATTCAATTCTCAAATTAAATACATTCCACTGAACGTTCCAGTCACAGAGCGTAGAGTGGGTGCCATTTTCTCTGTGAATGAAAATTTCAGACTAAAATATCATACCTGATTATTGGTGGAAATGTATAACTTGAAACAATCAAAGACAAAATAATTAAAATCATACTTCTCCACTGTAATCTAGTCTCTTGTAGTGTCAGGTTTTTGTACAGAGTATAGGGGTTTCCTGTCACTGTGGGCTCCAGGGCACAGTAGTACAGTGCAGAGTCTGTCACCACAGCAGAGGAGAGCTCCAGATCCACACGCTTCTTGTCTTTATCAAGTTGAACAGACAGACGGGGATGTGGAGGATCAGCTCTTGTAATATAATTAGTGGATTCCACAATAAGGATGAGGAATTCAGGTTTGGATCTGGGGAATTGGCGATACCATTGCAGATTGTTTGCTGATCCAGTGTAGTTGCATGACAGCATAACAGTGCTACCCTCTGAAGCATGAACTGCATTCATTGTTGGAGTAATTGTATCTTCAATACTTTGGCCTGCAGAAAACAAATATGACAGACAGTTCTTTGCAGACATGATTTGCAAAAATACAAATATCATTTATGTAATTGCTAATGAAACAAATTCAGCTTGAATATGAATGTTTTCAACAGCAACAACAGCACCACAAATGAGAAAGAAAATAAATGAGTATGCCACTTACCCACCATTGTTGAAAACAGAATAAATAAACAGTGCAACATCATGATAGCTGTTAGAAAGAAACACTTTAAGCACAGCTAGAACAGAATAAGTCCTCCACTCTGACTCCCTCTGTATAGTTTCAACAGGAAACTCCCCCACTCATTGACTATTTAGCTCCTCCTCTTGATGCAAAACACAACTGAGCATCATGTCCTCTACTGTTGACAAACGGAATTATCAAAAAATATGTGGAAAAACAAATTGTATAAACAAATACAAAAATGTATTTGTTCTTTCCAAAATGATTGAGTTATTTCTCCAAACATATTTCTCATGTTTTACCTAAAATTCCACCTGAGCATCACATAATTTACAGCTCAGCAGATAATTCTGTGTAGATGCTCTGATTATGTACAGACAAAATATATTACTGGATATTAGATATGACACATTTTCATTTAATTGTATCTATTGTTGGAAAAATATCTTTAAATTATTTAAGAAAATACTGTGGTCGCAGGGTTCCTCTGAGAATGGGTGCAGAGAAAATGTGAGACAAATGTTTCCTCGTGGCAGTTGGCTGAAAAGCTACATTTATAAAATATCCAAACTATTACCATGGGCAACACAAATATTTTTTGATTAACAAGCAATGGCAGTACCCAAAAGAGATTATTGAATTATCAGATGTATTTTTTGGATCATAATTTCTCATCCTACCCATTTGTAAGGAGTGGAACACCATATACATTTTTTGATTTTGGGGCCCCTTTAAACTGAACTAAAGTCTTCATTTTTACAGTTTTCCGATTACATTCATTTTAGGCCATAATATGACATTGAACATTTACATTTACATTTACATTTGAGGCATTTAGCAGATGCTCTTATCCAGAGCGACTTACACAGTTTACATTTATTTACATACAATCCATTTATACAGCTGGATATTTTACTGAAGCAATTCAGGTTAAGTACCTTGCTCAAGGGTACAACAGCAGTGTCCCATCTGGGAATTGAACCAGCAATCTCTGAGTTACAAGCCTAGCTCCCTAACCATTACACTACACTGCCATCTTTTCAAAAATACTTGGGCCTATTATGACCAAAAGCTCAGTAAGATTTTTTTAGTAACAAATATAGGATTTGTTCCTTAGTGGCATGAAAACCCTTCATTTATATCAAAGGGGGTTATGAAGAGGAGTGCATCAGAACTGACACTACAGAGAGAAAAAAGGAATGTCATCATCATTACAGTTACAACACAGAGTTTTAAACAATATGTTGAGAGGTATTTCCTGTTGAGGTTTACCAATTTACCACTTCCTGTTTTATCAAAGTTACTATAGTTTAGCAGGTTTTTGTATGGGAGTTGTCTGTTATATACCACTGTGGTCTGCAGTGCACAGTAATACATAGCAGTGTCTTTTGGAATTAATCTTGAAATTTTCAAATCTGTTTTGCGATCGAGTTTGTCAACAGTTGAGTTGAATCTGTTATCAGCAGCTTTTTGCGTTCTATCCCCATTATATAGTATGAACTCAGGGGCTAACCCAGGATACTGGCGGTACCAGTGCAGGTAAACATAGCTGTTGCTTGTTATATAGAAACATTCCAGGGATACATCTTGTTCTTCTGTGCGGGTTACTGGTTTCACATCCTGATTGACTTCATCCCCCAAGGAAAGGCCTACAAAGACCAAATAAATCAATCAAATAAATAAATTGATTTAGGCAAATCACAATTAGGGAAAATTAATGACCAGAACAAATACAATATTTCCAATGAGGTCACAATAGAAAACGTACAGAAGGATACAGTTAACACCAGCCCTGCAAAAAGCTGCATCTTGTCATGAAGTGAGCATTCAGGTTAGTAGAGAAGAGAGAGGCTGAGGCAGAATATGTGTCTTAGTTTTTCTTTGAGGATGTGTGGGAGGGGCAATAGTGCCCTGATGAGAAAGCAAAATAAACTAAAGATACTGAATGTGTCATTTGTAGAGGAAGTTTGAAATGGGGGGTTTCAAAAAGTATTCTTTATGTACAGTGAAATCAAGCCTCTTACCACCATATGATTTCTCATCTTATTTGACCTGCGAGTATTCTTCTCAATTAAGTCGGCTTATTTTAAAGGGTAATCAATTTCAATTCTAACTGCAAACAAGGCTGCAGAAAAGTGAGGTGCATGGATATCTGGCACAACAACACACACTGTGCCGTTGTTTTCTGCTGGACAGGTTTATTAAATTATTCCCGTGATTTTATACTATGTTACAACTGTTGTTCTATCATATGAAAGCATCGTTCACCTTTAAAACCAAGTGAAATTGCTGTTTCCTTTGTTCCTCTTAAGGGACTCTGCATGTTGGGTTTAACCTACAGTGAAATTAATCACTGCATAAAAGGGCATATTCTAATGAGTGAATACAGCAGTGTTAATGTTGCTGCACACTTATATAGTGGATTATATATGACGTTTTTGTTAATGTTGTTGCCCTTTAGCCACCCCATGAAATAACTAAGCTCTGTATCCACAGTAAAAAAAAAAAAAGTTAATCCTGCCGCCACTACTAAGATGAAATATTTCAGGTCTTACTCAGCTGATAAATAAACCAACGCGTGTTACCTGTACCACTGAAACCATAATTGATTTGATTCTTGTCTCAGACGTGTCTTTGAGTGACCATGACATCATCTACTTCACAAGGAAGATTAGGAAATCTGTATATAAACAACACAATACAGTTCGGTTGAGAAGCTTAAAAGGATACAGTAAATACATTTTTATTGAGAGTCTAAAAAATAAAAGTATTTTTAAAGTTCTAGAATGTCAGGATGTAGACAAAGCTTTCAGTCTATTTAAAACAGAATTTCTGGATTCCTTAAATAAGGTGGCTCCTATGAAAACGGTAAGGATTAAACAGAGATCAGAAAAATTGATAAATTATGTTATACTTAGGGCCATCAGAGCACAAAATGCTAGTTATGATGAGTATAAGAAAACCAAAAACCAATCAAGTTTTCAAAAGGTTAAGAGTTTGAGAAATAAGGTTGGCAGAATGGTCACTAAGCCTAAGAAAGATTTTTTCAGTGAGAAAATCTTGGAGTATAAAAAAGAACCTAAAAAGCTTTGGAAGTGCCTAAAGGAAATTGGGTACAGTAAAAATGTAAAATCTAAAGCTAGCAACATCAGTCTGGATGTGGATGGAAATATTACAACAGACAAAAAGGTTGTGGCTGATCATTTGAATTCTTATTTCGCTACAATTGCAAAGAAATTGGTTGAAAAACTCCCTCTGTTTTCGGGTGTGTATGGTGAAAACCACATACAGGATTTCTATTCTAAATTGGGAATCAAGCCAAACTCTTTTGTCTTATCCAAGGTTTCTGATGCTGTTGTCTAGAAAATGCTTTGTGAGTTAAATCCTACTAAATGCACAGGTCTAGACCTTTTACCGGCTAGATTTCTTAGAGATGCTGCAGAAGTGATCACACCTTGTATTACTCATACAATTAATCTGTCCATTCAGTCAGGACATTTTCCAGAGGATGGCAAGGGTAGTTCCACTATACTTATAGACCAGTATCTATTTTAAGTGCTCTGTCTAAAATAATGGAAAGAATTGCACAGGATCAGATAAATGAATATATTTTAAATAATAACCTTTTATATGAGCTGCAGACTGAGACATGCTTGCTGTATCTAACTGACCTTATCAGAAGGGAAGTGGATGCAGGGAAATTTTGTGGTATGGTCATGTTGGATTTGCAGAAAGCATTTGATACAGTGGACCATGCTATTTTACTAATGAAATTAAGGGCCATGGGTTTCGGTGAGTTGGCTCTTAAGTGGGTACATTCATATTTATGTAACCGTACTCAAATGGTAGATGTAAATGGTACTCTTTCTGAGTCAAGAACTATGGGATGGGGGGTGCCTCAGGGGAGCATCCTTGGTCCGTTATTCTTTTTATTATATATAAATGACTTCAAAGCAGCCACCTCCTGTAACATTTTTTTATATGCTGATGATTTTGTTTTGTTAGTATCACATAGAGATACAATTGTGGTAGAGAACACACTTAGTGATGAGCTTCAAAATGTATGTAAATGGCTATCAGATAATAATATATGCCATTTAGCAGACGCTTTTATCCAAAGCTTTTTTAATTTTTTTATCTCCACTTGGAGAAGACTGAAGCCATTATTTTTGGTTCCAAGATTAGATTGGCTAGGTCTCCAGGGTTTGAGGTTAAGGTTGGAGAGTTCCCCATAACCGCAAAAGACAGTGTGAAGTTTGCCACTTAACCACCATCGTTGAAAATAGAAGAAATAAACAGTGCAGCATTGTGATGGCTATTAGAAAGAAACAGTGACGTTAAGCACAGCTAGTACAGAATAGGTCCTCCACCACTCATTGACTATTTAGCTCCTCCTCTGGATACAAAACACAACTGAGCAGCAGATATACAGTGCATCCGGAAAGTATTCACAGCGCTTCACTTTTTCCACATTTTGTTCTGTTACAGCCTTATTCCAAAATTGATTAAATTCATTTTTTTCTCAGAATTCTACACACAATACCCCATAATGACAAAGTGAAAAAGGTTTTTTAGAACTTTTTGCAAATGTATTAAAAATAAAAAAATTAAATATCACATGTACATAAGTATTCATGCCGCTTGCTATGACACTCAAAATTGAGCTCAGGTGCATCCTGTTTTAACTGATCATCCTTGAGATGTTTCTAGAACTTCATTGGAGTCCACCTGTGGTAAATTCAATTTATTGGACATGATTTGGAAAGGCACACACCTGTCTATGTAAGGTCCCACAGTTGACAGTGCATGTCAGAGTAAAAACCAAGCCATGAAGTCCTAGGAACTGTCCATAGACCTCCGAGATAGAATTGTGTTGAGGCATAGATCTGGGGAAGGGTATTAAAACATTGCTAAAGCAAGCATTGAAAGCACCCAGGAGAACAGTGGACTCCATCATTGTGAAATGGAAGAAGTTTGGAACCACCACAACTCTTCTTAGAGCTGGCCACCTGGCCAAACTCAGTAACCGAGCAAGAAGGGCCATGGTCAGGAAGGTAACCAAGAACCCAATGGTCACTCTAAGAGCGCTTCAGAGTTCCTCTGCAGCGATGGGAGAACCTGGTAGAAGGACAAACATCTCTGCAGCACTCCATCAATCAGACCTTTATGGTAGCACTTGGCATTCAGGCCAAAAAGTTCAATTTGTGTCTCATCAGACCGGATAATCTTTTTCCTGATGCTCTTAGAGTCCTTTAAGTACCATTTGGCAAACTCCAGGTGGGCTGTCATATGCCTTTCACTCAGGAGTAGCTTCCGTCTAGCCACTACCATAAAGGTCTGATTGATGGAGTGCTGCAGAGATGTTCTCTTAGAGTGGCCTACTCACATACTTCCAATACTGTACAGGTAATACATATAAATACATTTGACTCACTGTCTACTCACGACTGTCCAAATCTGTTTGTAATTGTATGTTGAAGGATAATTCATTGTGAAAGGAACATTTTCATAATAACAACATTGTATTCATTCAGTTTAATAATACATTATTTTCATTATAATATAATCTGGCTAGTTGTCTTAATTCACTGAACTGCTTGAAGTGAAGTGTATCAGGACACCTAAAGACACAGTGAAAAATAGAATGCTGCCCACATGGATTATCTTCAGTACAAACACATGGCAGGTGCACTGGATTGAAGTCAGGTATGTAAAGGAGACACAGCAGATGTTTACTGTGTGTCCAATGTCAGCATCACTCCGCTTCTCATTTCAAAGCTGTGGTAGCTTAGCAGCTTTTTGTAGGAGTGCTGCCATTTATACTCCACTGTGGGCTGCAGTGCACAGTAATAGATAGCAGTGTCTTCAGAAATTAATCTTGAGATGGTCAAAACTGTTTTTGATTCATCAACAGCTGAAGAGAATCTCTCTTTGGCAAAGTCTGCTTTGTGGGGGGTATTATATCTATTATTATAGAGGATGAACTGAAGAGCTGACCCAGGATACTGGCGGTACCACTGCAGGGTATAACCAGTGCTGCTGGTCTCAAAGGAACATTCCAGGGAGACGTCATTCTCTTCTGTCTCTGATTTAAATGTCTCATCCTGTTTGATTTCATCTCCAGAGGAAAAGCCTAAAAATAATAAATAAACTAATGTTAGTAAATCAAACCTTTTTACTTATTTATTGATGAAGTGAACAAGATTATTATAAAGAGAAGACTAATGGTGAGAATAAACCCAATACTTCCAATAAAAGAAACAACTTACATAATGAAACAGTTAACACCAGCCCTGCAAAAAGCTGCATCTTGTTGTGAAGTGAACATTCAGGTTATTAGAGGAGAGAGGAGCTGAGGCAGAATGTGTGTCTTAGTTTTTCTGTGACGATGTGTGGGAGGGGCAATAGTACCCTGATGAGAATGCAAAAGAAACTAAAGATACTGAATGTGTCATTTGTAGACTAAATTGGAAATAGGGTGTCACACGCCACGTGACAATCCCTGGACGGGAACAGAGCAGTCGGAGACGGAGTGGATTTTTCTGGTACACAGACCGGGTTTTTATTGAGAATGAGACCGGGAGGGTAAACTAAAATATTACGAATTCGTCCATCGCCCTCACGGGTTCGGGACACAAACAATAAACTGAAAATATCAAACCAAATTATAACAAGCTAGCACTTTCACTTTACTTTTACTTTTCTTTCTTTCTGTTTGGCTCTCTCTCCTCGGTCTCTCACGCCTCCTCCTTCCTGGTTCCAGCTACCTACTGAAGAGAGCAGAGCAGTTGTAATTTGTCAAACCCTGGACTGGTGTGTGTGCGCTGGCTGCTCTGCCAGTAGGCGTGGCCTTCCACCTAGGGGTTGGGATTTAATCTGGCCTAATAATACATTCTGAGAAGCCACATGTGAAGTTTTTTAATAGGAATATGCTTTGAATTATATACATTTCGGAATCTCTGTTAGAAATATAAGTTGTATCTCTCATGAAATCACTATCTATATTTGAGGTCTGTGTAGAAGAGGTGCATCTCTCCAGACTGCATCATATGCCCTTCTTTGATTGATTGAACTTGTGTTGATTCTTGGCAGCCAAGCATGTTTTGCCTCTTCATCTCATGTATGTATATGCTCAGTTTAGAGTGGAGATCCTTTTGTGTCACAAGATGTTATTCCTTGAAATTTAGGAGTCACATGGAATGTTCTTCCTTGAACTTTAGGGTCCTCCTATCATTACACTATTTGCGAATGACAAATTACATCTATGAAGTCCCACAGAATGTCTCTCCCACAATGATACTTAGAGTTATAAATCTCTTGGTTTTGGGCACTGTGCTCTTGATGCATATAGAAGAGTGGCATACAGTATGAATGTGGTCTGTCATGGGAGAGGGGAATGGTGTGGCATGATTAGCAGGGGGAATGTTGTATGGTATGTTTTGTGGGATTTGCCAGCCTATCAATATATGTATCTTACCTTTACATTTGTTCATAAATATTTGAGTTTTACCTTTCATAGAATATAAGTATCTCACATTAGAATTTAGTAGAAGTAGATGTTTTATCTTTTATAATGTAGACCTACATTTTAAGTCATTAGAAGTATAAGCAATAATCCACAAAACATTGCAGATTATATTTCAGATATAATTATATATAATTAAGTGTAATTTTGATCACTACCTCCCCAACTCCCATGAAGTAAATCCCTTCATGAACATAAAATGAAAAATAAATGAAATGAATTCCCTTGCTACATTACCAGTCTCCTAGCTCAAAAATGTATCAGTTAAGTTTGTTCCACATCGCCAATCTCCTAACTCACACCCAACGCCCCAGCCTTTATTCCTTTCATCATGCTTGAAGACTCAAATTTTAGTTTCCCTAATGATGTCATTCCTACCTCACCTCCCATCTACTGCAGAAGATGCTACAGAGCTCCTCTTCCTCCCAGCGAAGTGCTCCCCAATGATTGATGCTTCAATCACCGTGGATGGCTCCATAGTGTCTCCATCCCAGTCTGGGAGTCTGGGAGTGACCCTGGTTGACCAGTTGTGCTTCTCGGGCCACATCGCAGTGATTACCCAGACCTGCCAATTTTCCCTCCATAGCATCCAGAGGATCCGAACGTTCCTCACCCAAGAGGCCACACAACTCCTGATCCAGGCCCTGGTGATCTCACGTCTGGACTACTGCAATTCCTTGCTAGCAGGCCTACCTGCCTGTGCCATCAAGCCACTGCAACTGGTCCAGAATGCTGTCGCATGTCTGGTGCTCATTCAATCTGGTGTTCATGCATTTTTACTCACCTCTCTGCACTGGCTCCTTATCGCAGCATGCATGCATCACATTCAAATCACTGGTGGTGGCGTATCAAGCAGCTAGAGGAACTGCTCCCCCCTACCTCCAGACATTCATCACACCCCAAAATCAAGCCAGACCCCTCTACTCTGCCTCCTCTGGCAAGCGGAATGTCCCTTCCCTCTGGGCGCCCGGCAGCCCCTCCTCATGGTCTTGCCTCTTGCCTCTTCTCTGTCCTGACCCCTCAGTGATGGAACAATCTTCCGCACTCAGTCATGACCGTGGAATCACTTGCCATCTTGCCAAATTTCATCACCACTGCCTACATGTTTAATATTGCTTATTACTTGTTTAAAACTTTCTCCCCCAAAAAAAATTACTAACCTTTTCCTTACAGGTATGGTATGCAGCTGCCAACAATGATATCTATTGCTGTATTACTGCACTGATCTCTTGCACAAACAATGATTGATCATACCATGTATTAATGCACATCTTGTAAGTCACTCCGGATAAGAGCGTCTGCTAAATGCTTAAAATGTAAAATGATAAGAGTCTGGGTTCTTGTCACAAATGCTTAAAATCAAAGGTAAAAAATGGCAATATCCAAAATGTATTAATCTTTTGATTTTGTTAGTTGAATATCATTGATATCCTTCTTTGTTTCTTACACCACCTAGCCTTCCTTAAAATATTTACTGTTCAAATGGAATGCATTAAAAGATTATGAAGCATAAACATCAGTACTGTGTTATAGTGTTGCCAGTTGTGGAAAATTTTATAGAAAATAATTTCTTAAATTGTAGAATGTCTAAACAAGTATTAATCTGATTTAGTTGACATTGATCCTTCCTTTTTTTTCCCTCACTTCAATGTTTGACCAATCATCAGAATGCAATACAAATTAAAATTCAGTCCCATTCAATGCCTTGGAATACAAATAAACGACACCTTTGCAGGCTGGTGGTCCCCTGCTGACCAGGATGGTATTGAAGAGTCTATAGTGATATGGTACAGACAGATAAAAGAGTCATGTTTATTTTTTAGGGATTCACTGTATAAGGTGGCTACAAAGCTCAAGACATAGTTGGAACTATTCATATGAATTTATATTCCCCCTTTTCGAAGAGAAATCCCTGTGTGCTATGCAATCATATGAAACACATGACCAAATAAAAACAAAAAGTGTGCATGTCTGTGTGCGACATGTGAGACCCCTGACCCATCACAGATGCAACCATGCAAGTTATATAACACAAATAAAATATTGCCCACACTGTACATCATCAAAAGTGAAAAGAGTCCAGAGGAGATATGAGGTGGTTTATTAACCCAAAATAAAATGCAAGGTGAAGTGACGGCTGGCAAATAAATGTGTAGCAATGTTATCTGATGCCTCCTGAGTTTTGTAGATTCATCTTATTTGAATGTTATCTAATGCCTCCAGGCTATTTCTATTTAATATTTGCATTGCAGTTTTGAGGATGGCCTTCAATAACCTGCTTGGTCCTGTGGAAAGTGAGCACTACAAGTTCCATGTGGGCCAGGCCTGTCTCCTGGCTCCTGCTTTCTTCAAAGCCCCTGATCCTTTTTCTTGGTGGGCTGCTGAAGATCATCAGACAAGTTGGATTGCCTCAAATGTAGGGTGTAGCAGCTTTGAATCCAGAAACAGTCTACTATTAATTATTCCCTTGTAACAGGTTACCCCTCAATGAACAGAAACCTCCTAAATGCCATACATGTATGAAAAGAATTAGATAGAATAATTAGAATTAATAAGATAAATGTTTTTCAAATCAAAACAATTCTTGAGATAGAGATAGAGAGACTAGACCTTGCCAGAGAATATCCAACTTCCAGCTTCAGTGCAAAGCAGCAACATACTGTTTGTTCATAAACATACTAGTATATGTATTTTCACACTCACACACTGTCTGTTTGGGGGAAATAACTAAATTGTGGGGATGATCAGGGCACATTTGGAGACTTCTGGTATAAACCAACTGAAATCCTTCAATTTACAAGCCGTGTCATTCTGCTTAAATGTTTACAAATCAGGAGATTATAAAATGACACCAGAGATCAATTTTACATATTTCTTTTCTCATCATCACTTGTCAAATTATATAAAAATGGGTTCAACTAAGAAGAATTCTAGTACGAGTTTGTGAATCAGTTTGAATTGATGTTGAAAAACTGAGTGGATAAGCATTGCTTAGTACAGTCTGTGTAGGACACAGAGGGAAGGGGTTTAGGTATGAGGGAGGAAACAGACATAGTACTCAGTGTTGGGCACAGAAGGAGGTTGTTCTATGAGGAGAGAAACAGACTCACACAATGTGGGCCTCAGAGCACAGTAGTATGTGGCAGAGTCAGACAGCACAGCTGCAGCTATCTTCAGATTAAAGGTCTTGTTAGACTTGTCAATTTATTCTCAGAGTAAGAGCTCTGGTGATGTATTCTCTTGCTGGATGTACCAGAAAACATAAAGATGTTTATAAAAACACAAATTAGAAGCACTCCTGAGTAGGGCTGTCACGGTAACCATGTAACCACCTGACCAGCAGTCATGGTTACTGACCACGGTCAAAATCAAATGACTGCCATGACCGCCATTGCTTTCACGTTTTTTGTCTTAATATTTATTTTGAATCAATCAGAGCCTAGTCAAACATACACTACCGGTCAAAAGTTTTAGAACACCCCCATTTTTAAGTTCCCCATTTTCAAGTCCAGTGAATAACCTAAAATGGTACCAAAAACTGAAAAATAATGTTAATGTTTTGGCAGTGAGTAGTTTCCTACACCATCAAAAGGCACTTGTAAACTGGAGGAAACTCTGACAGAAAGAGGTCTGGCAGACCCAAAGCCACAACAAAATCAGAAGACAAGTTTCTGAGAGTCAACACCTTGCGTGATAGGTGGCTCACAGGACAACAGCTTCAAGCACAGCTTAACACTGGTCGAAGTAAGGATGTCTCAGTTTCAACTGTGAAGAGAAAACTTTGAGCTGCAGGTTTGACAGGTCGAGTGGCAGTAAGAAAGCCATTGCTAAGATGGCAAAATAAGAAAAAGGGCCATGAAGCACCGCGAGTGGACTACTGAAGATTGGAAGAAGGTCTTATGGACCGATTAATCAAAATCTTGAAATCTTGAAATCTTGAAAGGTTTTTGTAGGCCGTCGAATAGGTGAAAGGATGGTTCCTCAGTGTGTGACAGGAACTGTTAAACATGGAGGAGGAAGCGTGATGGTCTGGGGCTCTTTTGTTGGATCCAGAATCGGCAACTTGCACACAGTGACTGTTAACCCACGTTAACCCATTACTTGTTCCCTGAAAGGGGCCTTTTTTTTATAACTCTGAATTTTACATTATTTTTCAGTTTTTGGTAACCTAAACTTTTTTTGTTTACCTCTGGCAGTTTACCGCTTACCTTTGTACCATTTCAGGTTATTCACTGAACTTGAACTGCTTAAATTTCAGTAAAAACTGGAAAATGGGGGTGTTATAAAACTCTTTACCAGTAGTGTATAACTTTAAACAATTAAAGACACAAACTCAAAATCATACTTCTCCACTGTAATCTAGTCTCTTGTAGTGTCAGGTTTTTGTACAGAGTATATGGGTTTCCTGTCACTGTGGGCTCCAGGGCACAGTAGTACAGTGCAGAGTCTGACACTTCAGCAGAGGAGAGCTCCAGATGCACAAGGTTGTTATTTTCTTCATGTATAACAGTAAACCCATTTTTCTCCCCTTTTGTTTGCATTCCCAAGATGAGGATGAGGTACTCTGGTTTGGATCTGGGGTATTGGCGATACCATTGTAGACTGCCTCCACGGATATTAGAAGCAGTGTAGTTGCATGACAGCGTAACATTGCTGCGCTCCAAAGCATGCACTGCATTCGTTGTTGATGTAATCACATTCTGAGAACTGATACCTGAACAAAAAAATGTTTGTAGATTTGTTATATGTTAATAACCTTAATTACTAATTACTATGCAATTTAATCAGCAAAACAAAAATGATTTTACCCCCATTTTACAACCTTTACACCTTCAAACACAGCTTGATGGCATTCAGTTTTATTTTTGGGACTTTAATACAGGGCATCTGAATGAACAGCACGACAGAAGAGAAAGAAATGTAGGATGCCACTTACCCACCATTGTTGAAAACACAATAAATAAACAGTGCAACATCATGATAGCTGTTAGAAAGAACCACAGACTTTAAGCACAGCTAAAACAGAATAAGTCCTCCACTCTGACTCCCTCTGCATAGTTTCAACAGGAAACTCCCCCACTCATTGACTATTTAGCTCCTCCTCTGGAATCAAAACACAACTGAGCATAATACCCTGTACTGTTGACAAACAGGGAATTCTCAAAAAATGTGTGTGAAAAAAATGTATTTATTCTTTCTAAAACAATTCAGTTATTTCTCTAAATATATTTTTCATTTTCACGTAAAATTCCACAAAGCTCCTTTAGGACCTCAGTGCATCCAAGTTATATAAGCAGTTACATCTGACCATTAAAATTCTTAAAATACATTTGCTTAAAATGCAAGCAATAGTCAGCAGTGTTCTTAGACTGCTTAGCTTGATGTTTCAGGCCTTGGAAAAGTGTGTGAACTCCTTTGCCAATTGATGACATACATTTCTTAAACTCAAGATAAACCAGCAGATATTGCGTCTCTTCAGGAGTGGAGTCTGATACCCCTATTTAAGACCCACCCCAGAATATGGACGTTAGTTTGGTGTAATATACCTCAGAACCCCACCCCCTATCCAGCTAACATCAACTTCTTGGATGTCTCTGATCAGAGGTTGATAGTGGGAGCCACTTCCCTAAACTCAGATTTCATATGGTCTCTACAGAACAGGGCCCCAAAGACAGGGCTAAAGCCATATACCTTATACATCTAAACTGTTCAAGACCAATATGCATTTTTCATTGTTACGCGGTTGCTGAGTTTTTCAGTTATACAGTCCTAAGCAGGTGCACTCACATTCATATTCAGTATTTAGGTTTAAGCCATTACTGAACAGATTTTTCTCCTCATGGCATCACGACTCCCTAGTTCTACCAGAGGGGGTTATCTGGCGGTCATTATTTGTGATTAATGAGTGAAATTGACTCACATGTGCTAAATATGCATACAGGCATTGGGAAACATTGGTATGAATTTTTCAAACAAACGAAATCTCTTAAAACTGTAAATAAATGGAACCCCACTGATGAGCTGCTAGAGTTGCACCTAAGATGCTCTCTGATAATGCCCTTTGATATTTGACACTTACTTCCTTATCTATAGAGTGTCAAAGCACATGCTTGTCTGATGTTAAGAGAAAGGCAGGGACAATTTACAAGAAACAATACCATACTTTGTCCTTTCAAAGAAAACATGTTTATTTCAGTTTTTGTAACACAAACCTAACTTGTCTATATAATACTCTTTGAATAATAGCCTACAAATAATTGAAGTGAAGCTAAACAAAAACATTGCGATTGTGTCTGAGTCGGTCTGAGATTTAGCGTGACAATTCTGTGACGATTGCGTTTGACAAATCAATGGTCTGTAGTATTGCTAGCTCCACCCTTAGGTCCCTGTTTGGCTCGGTAGTACCTTAACAGAACAGTGGCTAAATTCAGCATGGATACTTAGGTTCGGTACAGGTCGTTTGGCGGTGGAAAAAGCAACAAAACATGGGAGCATGGATTGGTAACCGTGCCGTGCTACACTGTACTGTCCGGTGGAAAAACCCAGAATATGGACATGTTAGTTTGGTGTAATATACTTTGTAGACCCACCCCCTATCCTGCTTCCATCAGCTTACTGGACGTCTCTGATAAGAAGTTGATAGTGGGAACCCCTTCACTAAACAAAATGTATTTTGCTTTGGAATAGTACTGAGGTATTTGGTTTGTGTGAACCACAGCTGCAGCAATTGTTTCTTGTTTTTCTTGTGCAGTATATCCCACACCAGATTGCATTTGCACAAAGATAAAATTTGCACCAAATCAAATTGGTTTGGGAGAAACCAAATAAAATAATTATACAACATATAAAATAAAGCACAACAGAGAATAATCTTTAAAACAAAGGAGAGTTGGTAAAGCAAACGAAGAAAGCCAAGCCTTCAAGGCTGAACCTTTATACAGGGCCTGATGAAGACAACTAGGAACACCTGGTCTGACTGCCAATCATCCGCAGCTGTGCATGGCTCTAGGTCAGGCAGCCACTGCCCATGGTCCTAAAGGCCTGCCACACCTCTCCTGGTGTCACACCTCTTCACTTTTTATTCCACATTTTCCTCATTTGCTGTTGGTCGCAAAAGAAGATGGGAAGAGAACATTAGTTGTCAGAATTTGAATTTGACCAGTATTTTCAGTGGGCACATTATAAATTATTTTTTCAAGAAATATCTTAATCAAATGTTATATGGAAACATTTAGAATTAACTGCAATAATTAATATCTCACAATTTATAAAATGACTGGGTGGACATTTTTGCTTTAAAAATGTATACAAAATAATCACCATGAATAAATGTAATCCAAATGATATTGCACTGCATGAGAAGAAACCGAACAGATGCTTTTATGTTCCCCTTTGTGCCCTGTGTTTTTGTAAGGCAGGTGAATACTTCATTGTCACTGTGGGCTTCAGTGCACAGTAATACACAGCAGAGTCAGACAGCTGCATCTTCTGTATTGTTAAAGGTACGCTGCTTGAGCTTTGGTTGACTTGAGCATGGAATCTGTCCTTGAACTCAGCATTGGGATCCCCTGTGTTATATATATTCTGACTCAGCATGCACTTAGGAAAGCCATTTGGATACTGTATGTACCAGAAGAGAAATGGTGTATTGCTTGTCTTATAATTACAGCCAAGTGTCACCGATTGCCCTTCAAAAGCAATCACATCTCCTGTGGGTTGAGTCACTGTGTCTTCAGCTCTGCATTCTGAAAAAAAAACCAAATTTATCTGTAACACAAAGCAAGAGTAAAAAAAATGCATTAACAAATGAGGAAAAGACTCAAATCATACCAAAGCAACAGGCACAAATAATCAGTGATATCTTCATCCCAATACCCATAACTGCACTGCAAAATGAGTTTCAAATACAACAGACCAGTCTGTAGAGTATGGGAGCTGCAGCAGTGAACTCTCACTAACAGCTGTTTCCACACTTTGTGTCTGTAACTGCTGCAGTTTCAAGCTTTAAGGGGAGGTGCTTAGAAGACTGTAGATCTAAGAGAATTGAAGTCTGTGTTGCAATGTCCCCTCTCTGTGGAAGACGGTATTTACTGTGTCTTCTCTTAAAACCAGTGGATTATCCACATATTATTCAGACATCATCAAAATATTTTTGTTCGTAATAGAATGTTTATTAAACAAGAAATACGTTTTATATTGGTCCAGTATATATTTTTTGTGCATCTTAAAGAAGCATGGAGTATCTAATTTCATTAATGAACAAAACTAGCAGAATAATGATATTAAATAAATGTCCGTTCAAATTTAGAAATTGGTATTATTTTCCATATTTTGGGTATTTTCTGTGTTTTCTATAAAGCCTGGGTTAGGTGCTGTGGCATCACAAATTGTAGAGTACATGAGGTAAAACACTACATATTGCAATGGCGACATCTTCTGGCTAAATTAAGACACTGGAGTGCACTGAGACAAAATGGAGGATTTTTTTTCCAGCAAAAGCACACCTAGGTGCTGGGGTTTAATTGAGGAGATAAACCTGAATGTAAAATAGTGTCATGGATTTAAACAAGCTACTGAAGCGGTTTTTAAGGAGGAATCAGGATCTACTGTGTTGACAGATTTCCAGAAAATCTGGATTCTTAAGAAAAACATATAAAAGGATATAGATGGAGAACCATGTCCACACCCAAAACAGCTGTATTTACAAAAGAGTAAGCATGGCGTTGAGGTTTCTGTTTGTTTGGAGATTCTCTTAATCGTGTCCTACAGGTATGAAAGGAATAAAAGTCTGTTTGGATCAGCATTTCACATGTTCTGCTGCACCTGCCATGCCAATTCTGCCCTTGTAAGGCCATTTCATTCTACACATCTGGCATAATACACACCTACTTATGAGTCAATGGCAGAAGATGAGTGCTGTATTTAAAAAACAGTGAAATAATAATGCAGTGGTGTAGGTGCTCATTTAATGGGATAAGTGTCCTGACTGGCCAGTGCAGTTAAACCTTTGCCACACACATCCTCACACTTGCCACTTGCACTTTGCACATTGCCTCAGTTGGAATGGCTCATTACATTTTATGGTTGTAGCCTGTTCTGGGCACAGCAGTCTAGGTGACTTCAAAGCCTTATACAGATTTAAGTAGTTTTAAAAAAGCCTGAAGAACAGACTTCATAAGAACTAGAAGGCAAGCATTGGAGACAGAGAGGCTCTTAATGGCCAGACAATTTTTGATTCCATCTAGGAGCACTATGTTGGAAATTAGAGTATAGTTACAACCTGACAGGTAATAATTGTTCACAAAAGAGTGAGATGGAGGAAGTACCAATGTAGAGATGTACGAAGTTGACTGTGACTTCCTGAGTCCTGTCCTCTCCCTCCCTGTGCTGTAGTTCTGTGATCTGGAGAATCTATCATCTGACAAATCACTGGCCCAGGAATGAACAGCCATCAAAGGATTTGAGATTGTCCTGTGCAAGTGAAACCCACATACCCTCACAGTGGGGGGCACCAGAATGTGTTCTGTATTTTCCTTCCTCTCTTTACTCTCCTATATACTGTTTCCCCCCATTATGCGTTGTGTAGTGTCTGTTGTGCTATGTTTTCTAAGGAAGAAATAAATGTGCAAATCATCATTTCAACCTGTGTCTTCTTTCTCTAACTTTAGCGCTAGTAAGGGAAAGGTGTAACAACCCGGGAGCAAGGCCGCAAAGACTGTTCCCATGTCGCCATCGGCATCAGTCCCGCTGCGCTGTGTAGTCAGTCCTGCATCACTAGAGTAGCGGACTTAGAATGTATTTAATGGCTGGAATATAACATTTTAGATTTGGGGGCCCCTTTAAACCAAAACAACTGGTTTTGAACTATTTAGTCTTCATTTTTACAGGTTTCTGATTAAACTCATTTTTATACATAATATGACATTGAACATCTTTACGACCTAAAGCTCAGTAAGCTTTTTTAGTAACAAATAAAGGATTTCTTTCTTAGTGGTATGACAGCTCTTCATTTCTATCAAAGGGGGTTATGAAGAAAGGTGCATCAGGACTGACTACATAGAGAGAAAAGGAATGTCATCATCATTACAGTTACACCACAAAATGGATTGTCTCCAGCACAAACAGACTACAGATGCATTGGATTGGAGCCAGATTTGTAAACAATATGTTGAGAGGTATTTCCCGTTGAGGTTTACCAATTTACCACTTCTCGTTTTATCAAAGTTATTATAGTTCAGCAGGTTTTTGTATGAGTGCTGCCAGTTATGTACCACTGTGGTCCACAGTGCTCAGTAATACATAGCAGTGTCTTCTGGAATTAATCTTGAGATTTTCAAAACTGTTTTGCCCCTGGATTTGTCAACAGTTGAGTCAAATCTCCCTTTGGCAAATTCTGCTGTATGGCTGTAGTCCCCTCTAACCAGAATATACTGGAGGGCTGACCCAGGATACTGGCGGTACCAGTAGAGGAAAGCTAAGGTGCTGCTTGTTTTGTAGGAACATTCCAGAGAGACTTGTTCTTCTTCTTGCTTTGATATCGATGGCACCTCTTGTTTGACTTCATCCCCACGGGAAAAGCCTAAAAGGAATAAATAAATCACCAGATGAAGCTAATCACAATTAGATCAGGAAGATGAATAACAGGAACAAACCTAAGAGGTTTCCAATGAGGTCACAAAAGAAAACTTACAGAAAGAAACCATTAACACCAGCCCTGCAAAAAGCCTCATCTTGTTATGAAGTGATTCAGGTTATTAAAGGAGAAGAAGCTGAGGCAGAATGTGTGTCTTAGTTTTTCTGTGAGGATGTGTGGGAGGGGCAATAGTTCCCAGAGTGCAAAAGACACTAGAACTACTGACTGTCATTTTTAGATGATGCTGATCATCTACAAATTATCCAGTAAATGTTCAGTAAATGTCTTTTACTCCAGGCCCTATAAAAACCTTTCAGCTGGAATCATTCCTTGAACATGGTGCAAATTGGAATATTTTAAACGTCTTCTCATTTCGCTCAATGTTTGCTTAATATTTCTATCAGCCCATATCTGCAAAGGATATTGTATGTAATCAATGCCCTGTGTCTGTCTCCTCATAGACATTCTTATTATTAATTGCACTAGTGCCAGTAGTGCCATTCCTCTAGCTCAGTCACTTGTCCTTCATACACAGTTGAGTGCAATCCTCAGTGGTATAACGTGCTTAGAATGGGAGAAGCATACCAGCAGAACAGAGCATTACATTAAAAAGAGCACAGAAGTGTCACTTTAACATTGAATACCTAATCGAATCATTCTTAAAAATGCATATCAATAAAAAAAATGTGAATCAAAATTGGTCCAAAAAGTACGAAAGAAGTAAAAGACTTAACTCGGGTCCTGTCTCATTCAAAAGAAGACCATTGTTCCTTCTGTAATACAAATGGAACTCATGTCTGTGTCTGTCTCCGCTAATTAATAAAACCCACGTGCAAGCTACTGGAAATCTCACATAAGACGATAGCTTTGTCCGAGTGTCCATAAGATGTGCAATGAATCACTATTTGCTGTTTTAGATACTGTTGCTTGTAAGAAGTGCCAATTGACTGAACCAAACCAACAAAAGTGTGACTTTCTTTATATTTAGCCTACTGAGGATGTAAAAGGTAAGAATTATCTGTTTTAACTCTCAAAGTAGTTATTTTATTTTTGTAAAAAAGGCCATCATTATTTTACGCATGTGAAACTGCATTATAGCGATTCATTACTAAATAGGGAAGCCTTAAACCGGGTATACCTAAATATGTATCAGTAGCAATTGGTTATTGCTTACCATCACAGAGCTCTAGTCTAAACCTGGAAACAGGGCACTGGCAGATGGAGATGTACTCCCAGGAGCATGACATTTTTTTCACCACCCTGCAACGATCGCTCAAGTATTTTCAAATACTATTTTGGCTTTGAATTGGCACGCACAATTCCAGAGACTGACACATAGATGTCAAAGTTCGTCTGTAAATGATTCTCTATACATACAGATCTGAATGATATCATTTGATAGTTTATTGACAGACAGTGACTATCATCTAAATTTATTTTTTTAATAAGCCATTCTAAGCAGTTGATATTATATATTTACAAAATATGTATGATTTTGTTTCTTGGTTTGGTATTTTGAAGAATGTTTACTTCTGTTACCAGTAGAATCTTAAACATATGGATTTGGTGGATGAGCCCCATGGTCTGGTATCGAGACCAGAGCATGCCAGTGCCAACTGTGGCCAACTGCTCCACAGGGTGGCATATAATTAGCCGTAGCGTCACCCAGGGAGGGAGCGATTCAGTTGGCCAGATTATCCGTGTCTTGCCACACACCAGCAACCCCTGCTTGTCATTCATGCACCCACAGTCTGCTGGTATAAAGCTGTTCATGAAGTGGCTTCCTCCCACTCATGTCTGTGCAGACTGAACTGCAGTTTAGGAGGTGGACGCGTGCATTTTTACTTTATCTCAATTTGACAGTGGAGGCTGCAGTGAATGCAGTTTAAGAAGACAATTGGGAATTCCAAATTAGGAGAAAACAATTACATTTAAATGGGTGTGTGTATATATCGATTTGATGCTCCCTTGTATTGAGTGGCATGATACATCATTGCAAGTTTGATTTCTATGAGTACTATTTAATATCATAATGTAATACTGACAATTCTGGAAAATTGGAGTCTACCACCATTCTCTCAAATGATCATTTCTGACCAGCCATGCTTCTTATGCTGTGTTTTGCCCTGTTATCAGGATCAATGCATAATTCGAATTTGGTGGCCAGAAATGTAAATAATGTGATTTGTAAATAAATTGTGAAAATAAATGAATTATATGAGTATTATCCCCACAGATTTTTTACCGCATATGTTTTACATTCAGAAAAATAAAGTTAAATAGATTCCATGCTTGGAAATGTAAACTATATTTTCAGAAAAAACTTTTTCTGAAAATAGAACAATGCTGTAAAAATGATTTATTACAGTCTGTCGTATATATTGATATTTTACCACTCCATCACTTACATAAACAAAGATAAAATACTGCATGAGAAGAAACCGAACAGATGCTTTTATGTTCTCCTTTGTGCCCTGTGTTTTTGTAAGGCAGGTGAATACTTCATTGTCACTGTGGGCCTCAGTGCACAGTAATACACAGCAGAGTCAGACAGCTGCATCTTCTGTATTGTTAAAGGTACGCTGCTTGAGGTTTTGTTGAGATGAGCATGAAATCTCTCCTTGAACTCAGCATTGGAAGCCGCTGTGTTATATATATTCTGACTCAGTATGTCCTTAGGAGAGCCATTTGGATACTGTATGTACCAGAAGGGATACGGTGTGTTGCTTGTCTTATAATTACAGCCAAGTGTCACCGATTGCCCTTCAAAAGCAATCACATCTCCTGTGGTCTGAGTCACTGTGTCTTCAGCTCTGCATTCTGAAAAAAAATACACATTTATCTGTAACACAAAGCAAGAGTCAAACAAATGAATAAACAAACAAGGAAAAGACTCAAATCATACCAAAGCAACAGGCACAAATAATCAGTGAAATCTTCATCCCAATACCCATAACTGCACTGCAAAGTGAGTTTCAAATACAGCAGACCGGTCTGTACAGTATGGGAGCTGCAGCAGTGAACTCTCACTAACAGCTGTTTCCACTCTTTGTGTCTGTAACTGCTGCAGTGTCAGGCTTTAAGGGGAGGTGCTTAGAAGACTGTAGATCTAAGAGAATTGAAGTCTGTGTTGCAATGTCCCCTCTCTGTGGAAGACGGTATTTAATTTGTCTTCTCTTAAAACCAATGGATTATCCACATATCAATCAGACATCATCCAAATATTTTTGTTCGTAATAGAATGTTTATAGTGACATTAAATACATGCATGGCATACAGTTTATTAAACAAGAAATAAGCTTTATAGTGGTCCAGTATATTTTTTTCGTGCATCTTAAAGAAGCATGGAGTGTCTAATTTTATTAATGAATTAAACAAAACTGGCAGAATAATGATATTAAATAAATGTCTGTTTGAATTTAGAACTTGGTATTATTTTCCATATTTTGGGTAATTTCTGTGTTTTCTGTAAAGCTTGGGTTAGGTGCTGTAGCATCACAAATTGTAGAGTATGTGAGGGAAAACACTACACATTGAAATGGCGACATCTTTTGGCCAAATTAAGACACTGCAGTTCACTGAGACAAAAAAAAAAATTCCCAGCAAAAGCACACCTGTGCTGTGGTTTGGCTGGTGAAAGCTGTGCTGGGGTTCAATTGAGGAGATAAACCTGAATGTAAAATAGCGTCATGGATTTCAACAAGCTCTGAATCGGTTTTTAAGGAGGAATCAGGACCTACTGTGTTGTCCAGATTTCCAGAAAATCAGGATTCTTAAAAAAACATATAAAAGGATATAGATGGAGAACCATATCCACACCCTAAAAAGCTGTATTTACAAAAGAGTAAGCATGATGTTGAGGTTTCTGTTTGTTTGGAGATTCTCCTAATTGTGTGAATGAAAGGAATGTATGAAAGGAATAAAAGTCTGTTTGGATCAACATTTTGCATGTTCTGCTGCCCTTGTAAGGCCATTTAATTCTACACATCTGGCATAATACACACCTACTTATGAGTCAATGGCAGAAGATGAGTGCTGTATTTTAAAAACAGTGAAATAATGATGCATGTGGCCTGTTCTGGGTTCAGCAGTCTAGGTGACTTCAAAGCCTTATAGGCTACAGATTTAAGTTTTGGTTTTTTAAAGCCTGAGGAACAGACTTCATAAAAACTAGAAGGCAAGCATTGGAGACAGGGAGGCTCTTAATGGCCAGACAGTGTAAACCATAGCACATATTGCATATGCTTCTACACCTCACAGTTACAATATTTGATTCCATCTTTGAGCACTATGTTGGAAATTAGAGGTCAGACCACACCAGATAAAGTTGAGGATAATAGTGTTACGAACTGTTTCAAACTTGTGTCTCCAAAACCCCAACATAGCTACACATAGCTGTGGGATGTGGTTGACTTTTCAGTCCACAGTTTCAAAGGTCATTTTTCTGTCATTCATTTTCATTCTACATTTCTCATTCTAATTTCATCCTAGTTTTCAAATGAGTAATTTGGCTTTAAACAAGGGCATTTGACTGTTAAGGATACTGGATTCAGAAAGACATTTTTATTAAAATCTCACTTGCCTGACATAATTGAAGGTCCCGCTGAAAGACTTTACCAGAGTCTGCTTGATATCCTACATCAATTCCCCATTCCCATTCCCCATTAAGAAGCATTGCAGGCCGTTTCCTGTCCAGAGCACCTACATGTTTTAAGGGCAATTTTCAAATTCCCACAATGTATGTACACATAACAACCTTAAGGTGCACACATTGTACCACAAATAATCATTTTGGTGTATCTAGTTTGGAAAAGGGACTTTATTGCTTTATTTGTATAAATTAAAATTAAAGTTACAACCTGATAGGTAATAATTGTTCACAAAAGAGTGAGATGGAGGAAGTACCAATGTAGAGATGTACGAAGTTGACTGTGTCCTGAGTCCTCTCCTCTCCCTCCCTGTGCTGTAGTTCTGTGATCTGGAGAATCTATCATCTGACAAATCGCTGGCCCGGGAATGAACAGCCATCAAAAGATTTGAGATTGTCCTGTGCAAGTGAAACCCACATACCCTCACAGTGGGGGGCACCAGAATGTGTTCTGTATTTTCCTTCTTCTCTTTACTCTCCTATATACTGTTTCCCCCATTATGCGTTGTGTAATGTCTGTTGTGCTATGTTTGCTAAGGAAGAAATAAATGTGTAAATCATTGTTTCAACCTGTGTCTTCTTTCTCTAACTTTAGCGCTAGTAAGGGAAAGGTGTAACAAGCCGGGAGCAAGGCCGCAAAGACTGTTCCCATGTCGCCATCGGCATCAGTCCCGCTGCGCTGTGTAGTCAGTCCTGCATCACTAGAGTAACGGACTTAGAATGTATTTAATGGCTGGACTGTATACAGAGAGCGAATGCTTTGAAATCTCAGGGTACCAGACTCACCATTTGATGGTTTCTATGATGTGGGTCCTGGAGATTAAGGCCTTCGACACTTTTGATGGGATCGTCTTCCCCAAATCGCTCCAGAGGAAGGCGGAGGTCTACTTGTCACGATTGACCTTGTGATATGGTAGCTGTAATTGGTAACATTCATTTCAATTTGCAAATCTGTCACATGGCAAATGTCTTTGAAAATGTTCCCTACACTGATGATTTGTCATCCATTTGTACACTATAACTCATTAATGGACAGGTATAAGCCATTGATAAAAATGTGTGATAGTCAGTGATGTGCGGTCTGGGTAGGCAGGGTAGGCACTGCCTACCCTGTGAATATCACATTGAAATGAGATTTGATGATACTCATTGAGAACTCAATTATATTTAATAAAAACTTTTATGTGTATTCTTGTTTATTTTTGTGCTTTTTATGATCTATCTATGTGTTATTTGAATGGTTTTAGACATTAAGATTAGAAGTTTTGCACTGACGCGGCATTACATACGAAGAGAATGCAGAGAATAACCTCTGCTTTTCTCCGATTCATTATGAAAGGCAAGCCGATCAGCTGTTTTGCACATGTGCTCTTTGATCACATTCTCAGCTAACATTAGCGGTAACACAAGATCGCAATCACGGAGGAATGTTTATCACAACTTAAACAGTTTGCTAAGTTACATTTTCAAGGGGAAAAAAAAGGTTTTGGAGAGAGGGAGACCTACCACAACATTGCCCAACCTTCCTCAGCAAAAGGGGAAGAAATATTTAAGGTAGTTTCAGACTGAATTATTTTTCAGTTTTTGGTAACCTAAACCTTTTTTTAACCTCTGGCAGTTTACCGCTTACCTTTGTACCATTTCAGGTTATTCACTGGACTTGAACTGCTTAAATTTCAGGAAACTGGAAAAAGGGGGTGTTCTAAAACCTTTGACCGTTAGTGTGCATTAACTGTATTTTCTGGTACATCAATGTTTAAACATGTTTAAATGTCGCCTCTCTCTGGAAGATGTTTTTTAACAGATCTTTTTTCAACTCCCGGGAATTATCCACATATTAATCAGACATTATCCAAATGTTTGTTCTGATTACATAGTGACAGTATACCAATGCATGCGTGGTATACAGTATATTAAGTAAGAATTCAGCTTTATAGCAGTCCAGTATAATATCTTCTGGATCTTAAAGAAGCATGGAGTATCTAATTTCATTAATAAATGGAACAAAATTTGAATAATAATGATCTAAAATGGGTCTGTGGCAATGAATATAGTCAGAATCTGGTATTTGTTGTCAATAATGTTGTTGCTTGTGTTATGTGCTGTGGCATCACAAATAGCAAAATAATTAAGGGGAAACGCTACACATTGAAATTACACCTTGTGACATCTGTGGGCAACTAAAGACTGAGGCCACGTGGAGTTGTGTTTTTCCAGCAGGTGCACTCATTGACTAGAGCTGATTAGTAGCACACCTGGGTGTTGTGGTTGTCTGGTGAAAGCAGTGCTGGAGTTAATTTGAGGAGAAAAACCTCAATGGAAAGGAGAGACATGGATTTCAACAAGTTACTGAATCAGTTTTTAAGGAGGACCTACTATGCTGAAAGAGGTCTAGAGAATCAGGATTCTTTAAAAAAGTATATCAAAAGATATCAAAGATATCTTTTCAACTTTTTGGCCTGAATGCCAAGTGCTACCACAAAAGTCTGATTGATGGAGTGCTGCAGAGATGTTTGTCCTTCTACCAGGTTCTCCCATCGCTGCAGAGGAACTCTGAAGCTCTCTTAGAGTGGCCATTGGGTTCTTGGTCACCTCCCTGACCATGGCCCTTCGTGCCCGGTTACTGAGTTTGGCCAGATGGCCAGCTCTAAGAAGAGTTGTGGTGGTTCCAAACTTCTTACATTTCACAATGATGGAGCCCACTGTTCTCCTGGGTGCTTTCAATGCTTTAGCAATATTTTTATACCCTTCCCCAGATCTATGCCTCCCACAATTCTATCTCGGAGGTTTATGGAGAGTTCCTAGGACTTCATGGCTTGGTTTTTACTCTGACATGCACTGTCAACTGTGGGACCTTATATAGACAGGTGTGTGCCTTTCCAAATCATGTCCAATCAATTGAATTTACCACAGGTGGACTCCAATTAAGTTCTAGAAACATCTCAAGGATGATCAGTGGAAACAGGATGCACCTGAGCTCAATTTTGAGTGTCATAGCAAATGGCGTGAATACTTATGTACATGTGATATTTATTTATTTTCTTTTTAATACATTTGCAAAAATTTCTAAACAACTTTTTTCACTTTGTCATTATTGGGTATTGTGTGTAGAATTCTGAGAAAAAAAAGAATTTAATCCATTTTGGAATAAGGCTGTAACATAACAAAATGTGGAAAAAGTGAAGCGATGTGAATACTTTCCGGATGCACTGTACATATGAAACAAAATATATTACTGGGCATTAGATATATGACACATTTTAATATTGTTTGATCTACAGTTGGAAATATAACATGAACTTATTTGAGAAAATACTTCCTCTGAGAATGTGTGCAGAGAAAATATGAGACAAATGTTTCCTCACGACAGTTGGCTGAAAAGCTACATTTATAAAATATCCAAAATATTACCATGGGCAACATACATATTTTTTCATTCACAACCAATGGCAGTACCCAAAACAGATTATTGAGTTATCAGATTGTATTTTTGGGGTCATAATTTCAGCAAAGTACAGAGAAGTGGAACATTCGGGCGGGCCTAGCAGGGGTACAGTATGCAGGAATGGTAATGCATCTCAGGCCCAGTTACTTTGACACCTTTACTTTGACAACTCATTCTGCCTATTTGTGTGGAAGGTATAAGGTGTGGAACACCATATAACATTTTAGATTTGGGGGCCCCTTTAAACCAAAACAACTGGTTTTGAACTATTTAGTCTTCATTTTTACAGGTTTCTGATTAAACTCATTTTTATACATAATATGACATTGAACATCTTTTCAAAAATACTTAGACCTAATTTATGACCTAAAGCTCAGTAAGCTTTTTTAGTAACAAATAAAGGATTTATTTCTTAGTGGTATGACAGCTCTTCATTTCTATCAAAGGGGGTTATGAAGAAAAGTGCATCAGGACTGACTACATAGAGAGAACAGGAATGTCATCATCATTACAGTTACACCACAAAATGGATTGTCTCCAGCACAAACAGACTACTAGATGCATTGGATTGGAGCCAGATTTGTAAACAATATGTTGAGAGGTATTTCCCGTTGAGGTTTACCAATTTACCACTTCTCGTTTTATCAAAGTTACTATAGTTTAGCAGGTTTTTGTATGAGTGCTGCCAGTTATGTACCACTGTGGTCCGCAGTGCACAGTAATACATAGCAGTGTCTTCTGGAATTAATCTTGAAATTTTCAAAACTGTTTTGCCACTGGATTTAAATGACACTGTTGAGTCAAATCTCCCTTTGGCAAATTCTGCTGTATGGCTGTTTTCCCTCTACCATGAATAAACTGGAGGGCTGACCCAGGATACTGGCGGTACCAGGAGAGGTAAATATAGGTGCTGCTTGTTTTGTAAGAACATTCCAGGGAGACTTGTTCTTCTTCTTGCTTTGATATTGGTAGCACCTCTTGTTTGACTTCATCCCCACAGGAAAAGCCTAAAAGGAATAAATAAATCACCAGATGAAGCTAATCACAATTAGAGCAGGAAGATTAATAACAGGAACAAACCGAAGAGGTTTACAATGAAGTCACTAAAGAAAACTTACAGAAAGAAACCATTAACACCAGCCCTGCAAAAAGCTGCATCTTGTTATGAAGTGATTCAGGTTATTAGAGGAGAGACAACCTGAGGCAGAATGTGTGTCTTAGTTTTTTCTGTGAGGATGTGTGGGAGGGGCAATAGTGCCCAGTGCAAAAGACACTAGAACTACTGACTCTCATTTGTAGATGATGCTGAGAATGTGGATTGTGATTGAACTGTCCTTTGATTACAAAATATAAGTAAGTAATGTGTGATCAATGGAAATATGGGATTGGGTTTAAACTGTCCTTCCATTAATCCCTTCACTTTAATACCCTGTAATTTTAGATTGCTTCCAATAGTTTTAACCTACATTCAAATTGTTTTAGTCACAGGACACATGGGAATCTTTTCTTTGTCAGTAACTTTTACTCAACTCTAAGTTTTATATTTTATTATAATTTAACACAAGGCCGGTCCGCTTAAAAAAAAATCCCATTAGTTTAATTAATTGGTTGATTTAATCTGGTGAAAAATATAAATAAAGCTTCTTAGTTTAGCATTTATTTCTATGAACTTAACTATTTCTAAACACCTCAAAATTATATTAGAAAGGGCAATATGTGCCTGAAGTAATACGTATGAATCACATATAGGCTGGGATTCCATATAATACTTTTGCTTTTGACTTTAACGTTTTGAGTTTAACGCTAGTTTGCTTTTCTTTTTTCCTTTTTTTAATAAATGTATTTCTGATTTTTCCCCCGTTTTTCTCCCAATTTAGTAGCCAATTATACCCTCTATTTTATTTTTCAATTCCCCACCCTCACGTTCCTCCGAGAGAAGAGATTTATTCCTGGACCTATTTCCCCGCCTTCTTTCGAGACGGACTTCCAACTCCATTAGACTCGTGCCGGCTCTCCCTCCCCCTCCCCCCGGATGCCGCCTCCGATCGGGCTGACACCAGGGCCGGTCTGGTAGAAACGCGGGTTTCGACCCAAAACACCGCTCCAGACTGACAGACCCCCAGTTTGCTTTTCTGTGCACCAATAAGACTGTTGGGATGACACAGATCGGACCCAAAAGCAGACACAGACACTGAGGATTCGGTAAAGTGAAATATTTATTATGAACAAAGACTGGGGTAGTGAAGCGATGGTGAGGGCAGACGAGGGAGGCAGGCAGGATAGGTAAGCGGGCAGGCAGGCAGGCAAGTGGGCAGGCAGGCAGGCAGGCAGGAAAACGGGGAGGCAGGCAGGCGGGTAAGCGGGCAGGCAGGCAAGTGGGCAGGCAGGCAGGCAGGAAAGCAGGCAGGTGAGAAGTGAACCTGGACACGGAGAGGACGAATAAACATAAAAAACAGACATAAATAATAAAGCAGAAAAGGAGTTTCCTTTCACAGTTAGGAAAGGTCTTGATGCGTGTAGCTATGACTGAAGTGGAGACAACAATCTGACGGTGAGTGGATGAGAAACCGGGGTTGATATACACTGCAGGGCTGATGATAATTGATGACAGGTGTGCAGGCAGAGCAGGTGTCACAGATCCATGGTAATCAGGAGGGAGCCGGAGAGTGCCGAGGAGGAAAGCCGTGCCCACAACACACAACGCACAAACACAAAACTGACAGGGAGAACAGGAACACAGGGGAAAGGGAAAAGGGAAAACACGAGGAAACACAAAAAATAAACAAAGTTGCGGCCGTGGCCGTAACAAAGACAGACCACTTTGAGTGTATGGGTATTGACTGAATGAGATTTTGTCTTTTTTTATTATGACTGACTTATATGAATATGATGTACGAACATTCTATTTAGCCATGCTGTATCATAAATATCGGCAATGTCAGGAAGTCTGGTTAACCAATCAGCATCCAGGACAAAAAGGCTCAGTTTTATAATGAATAACTTCATATTTCATCCTTGTGTGATGTTCAGGGTCTTTCCCACATCTATGTTTTAAGGGGAGTATATTTTAGGCATAAAACTTTTAAAATATTTTATCCATATTGTCATACCACTGGAGGCATTCTCTGAACTGCTTGTTTTATCCAGTACATGTTTCTGACTCTTTTTTTACTCTGCATTCGTCCAGGTCCTAGCAAAACCTTTCAGCTGTAATCATTCCTTGAACATGGTGCAAATTTAAATATTTTAAATGTCTTATCCTTTTGCTCAATGTTTGCTTAATATTTTTATCAGCCCATATCTGCAAAAGATATAGGATGTAATCAATGTCCTGTGTCTGTCTCCTCATAGACATTCTTATTATTAATTTCACTCATGCCAGTAGTGCCATTCCTCTAGCTCAGTCACTTGTCCTTCATACACAGTGAGTGCAATGCTCAGTGGCATAACATGCTTAGAATGGGAGAAGCATACAAGCAGAACATAGCATTAAATTAGAAAGAGCACAAAAGTGTAACTAACATTGAACTAGTAGAGATGTGTTCCTCATCTAAAAATTCCTAAAAATGCATTTTAAAATTATTTTAAAATCATGTCATTTTTGTACCAAAACATACAAAAGAAGTAAAAGGCTTAACTCCTGTCTTGTTCATTCTGTAACACAAATGGAACTCATGTCTTTCTGTCTGCCAATTAACAAAACACATGTGCAAGCTACTGGAAATCTCACATAAGACGATGGCTTTGTCTCAGTTACCATAAGATGTGCTTTGAATCATTATTTGCTGTTGATACTGTTGCTTGGAAGAAGTGCCAATTGACTGAACCAAAGCAACACAATTGGAAGTTTGTTTATATTTAGTCTACTGAAGATGTCAAATCAAAACTAGCAGTGCTCAGCACCTCACAAGTGGTAAGAATGACCTATTTTGACTTTCAATGTAGTTCTTTTTCTTTTGTAAAAAAGGCCATTGTTATTTTATGTATGTTAAACTGCATTATAGCGATTCAGTACTAAATGGGGAAGCCTTAAACCGGGTATACCTGAATATGTATCAGTAGCAATTGGTTATTTCTTACTATTACAGAGTTCTAGTCTAAACCTGGAAAGAGGGTACTGGCAGATGGAGATGAAATCCCAAGGAGCATGAAATGTTTTTCACCACCGTGCAAAGATTGCTCAAGTATTTTCAATGCCATTTAGGCTCTGTAATGATACACACAATTTCTGAGACAGATGCAAAGATGTTAAAGTGAGCCAGTAAATGATTCTCTAGACACACATTTGAATGATATAATTTGATAGTTTAATGACAGACTGTGACTATCATCTAAATTATTTGTTAAAAAACCATTTTAAGCTGTTGATGTTTAATATTTACAAAATGTGTAGGATTTGGGTTCTCAGTTTGGTATTTCATAGAATGGTTACTTCTGTATCCAATAGAATGTTAAACATATGGATTTGGTGGATGAGCCAATGGTCTGGTATCGAGTCCAGAACATGCCCCTGTATATTTAATTGATTGGGTTTCTCTCAAATGATCATTTCTGACCAGCCATGCCTCTTATGCTGTGTTTTGCCATGATATCAGGATCAATGCATAATTAGAATTTTGTGGCCAGAAATGTAAATAATGTAATTTGTATTATTGTGAAAATGAATTCATTTTATGAGTATTATCCCCCAACAGAATTTGTACCACGTATGTTTTATATTTAGGAAAATAAAGTTAATGCATGGAAATGTAAACTTTCTTTTCTGAGAACTTTTTCTGAAAAGAAAACAATGCTGTAAATATGCTTTATTACAGTATGTAGTATATATTAATATTTTATGTAAGTCACTATCACTTACAGAAACAAAGACAAAATGCTATATACCAAATGATATGGCATTGCATGAGAAGAAACCAAACAGATGCATTTATGTTTCCCTTTGTGCCCTGTGTTTTTGTAAGGCTGGTGAATACTTCAATGTCACTGTGGGCCTCAGTGCACAGTAATACACAGCAGAGTCAGACAGCTGCATCTTCTGTATTGTTAAAGGTACGCTGCTTGAGGTTTGGTTGACTTGAGCATCAAATCTCTCCTCGAACTCAGCATTGGGAACCCCTGTGTTATATATATTCTGACTCAGCACACACTTAGGAAAGCCATTTGGATACTGTATGTACCAGAAGAGATACGGTGTACCGCTTGTCTTGTAATTACAGCCAAGTGTCACAGATTGCCCTTCAAAAGAAATCACATCTCCTGTGGGCTGAGTCACTGTGTCTTCAGCTCTGCATTCTGAAAAAAGAACAAAGTTATCTGTAACACAAAGCAGGAGTATAGTATAATGAGTAAACAAATGAGGGAAAGATTCAAATCATACCAAAGCAACATGCACAAATAATCAGTAAAATCTTCATCCTAATACCCATAACTGCACTGCAAAGTGAGTTTCAAATACAGCAGACCAGTCTGTAGAGTATGGGAGCTGCAGCAGTGAACTCTCACTAACAGCTGTTTCCACTCTTTGTTTCTGTAACTGCTGCAGTGTCAGGCTTTAAGAGGAGGTGCTTGGAAGACTGTAGATCTAAGAGAACTGGTGTCTGTGTTGCAATGTCGCCTCTCTGTGGAAGATGGTATTTATGGTGTCTTCTCTCAACACCAGTTAATTATCCACATGTTAATCAGAACTGGTGTCTGTGTTGCAATGTCATCTGTCTGTGGCAGATGTTTTTTAACAAATGTTTTCACCTCCAGTGGTGTATCCACATATTAATCAGACATTATCCAAATGTTTGTTCTGATTACAATATTTATAGTGAAAGTAAGTGCATGCATGGTTTACAGTATATTATAAGGCTGTGACGGTATGATTTTTTTAAATGGTATGATAATCATACTAGTCAATATCATGGTTTTCATGAAAAAAAGTTTTTAACTTTAAAAAAAAGTATCACCCTCAATACAACTCGATCTGTTTATTGTCTGGCTCTTTCCAGATTTATATACCATTTTAACTGAAAAATAAAATGAAAAATACCACTGAATATAGTTTATCCCTTATTATTATATGTTTAAAGCAATTTAAATGTATCATTGAATTAAGCAACATTTTGCTTTATCATGTTGTCAACTTAGACGTACTGTTTTTAGCCACCCACTTTTTCCATTGTGGCATGACGTGAAGGATGATGCTCACGCAGATGGAATGCAAGGTCTGGCCATTACATGTTTTCTACATTCTCTACAAATGGGAGATAGCTACCTACCAGGGATGGGAAATGCGAGGGAGCTGTCTGCACGTGCGCCATCGCGTTGTAAACAAAACAAAATGCAAGAACAGCCAGGTGGTGGGATTAAATGATGTTAGCAGACACCCCAGGTCCAGTATTATATTATTTAATATGGGTTATTTAGACATTGTAGTAGGGTAAAGGTTGAAATATTTTTTTCCCCGCATGAAAATAGCTTTTGCTACATGATTTACTATCAAGGTATTATGTTAAGTTTATGATAGTACTATTTCATATTTTAATATTTTATCATGGTATACCGGTATACCGTCACACCCCTAGGTGGGTCCTAAGTAAGGATTAAGCTTTATAGCAGTTCAGTATCATTTTTCATGTATCTTAAAGAAGCATGGAGTATCAAATTTAATTAATAAATGGAACAAAACTAGCAGAATAATGATCTAAAATGGGTCTGTGGCAATGCATATATTCAGAATTTGGTATTTGTTTTCAATAATATTTATAGTATTTTCAGTGCTTCCTATAAAGCTTGGGTTATGTGCTGTGGCATCACAAATTGCAGAGTGATTGAGGGAAAACACATTGAAATGGTGACATCTTTTTGGCAACTAAAGACACTGCAGATTGCTGAGGCCACATGGAGTTGTGTTTTGCCAACAGGTGCACTCAGTGACTGTAGCTGATTAGAAGCACACCTGGATGTTGTGGTTGTCTGGTGAAAGCAGCCCTGGAGTTCATTTGAGGAGAAAAACCTGAATGGAAAGGAGAGTCATGGATTTCAACAAGCTACTGAATCAGTTGTTAAGGAGGACCTAATGTGCTGAAAGAGCTCTAGAGAATCAGGATTCTTGAAAAAAGATATCAAAGGATATCCAAGATAAACTATATTTTAAAGGTTATGGTGCACCGAAAAATAGATGATGCAGTGTCCAGCAGATGCAAAGACGCTGCAGGTGCATGCATATACTGTATATATAATGTCTCCATAATCTATTACCGGTAAGAAAGTAACTAAGACAAGCCTCTGTCTCACCTCCAGATATAACAGGACTTGTTTATCAAATAAAACCCCAACATGAGCCTAAGCTTTTTTACAGTATGTGAAACTTAAAATTGAGACCATCATCTATAACTCCCCCCCCCCAGGCATTTATACTGCACAAGAGAAAATGACTGTGTCATCTGCAAAAAAATTAAAACCGGCATTTGCCAATTTTTGCTGGTTATATACAGTCAGGTTCATAAGTATTTGGACAGTGACACAATTTTCATAATTTTGGCTCTGCATGCAAGTACAATGGGTTTGAAATGATATGATGATATGAAACAATCATTTTATGCTTTAAGTGTAAACTTTCAGCTTTAATTTCAGGGTTTCGTCAAAAATATTGTATGAACCATATAGGAATTACAACCATTTTTATACATAACCCCCCTCCACACATTTTAGGGGCTCAAAAGTGATTGGACAAACTAAAATAATCATACATTTAATTGTCATTTTTAATACTTGGTTGCAAATCCTTTGCAGTCAATGACTGCCTGAACTTTGGAACCCATAGACATCACCAGACACTGGGTTTCTTCCCTGGTGATGCTCTGCCAGTCTTTTATTGCCGCTTGTTCTTGGGGCGGTTTGCCTTCAGTTTTGCCTTCAGCAAGTTAAATGCATGCTCAATTGGATTCAGGTCAGGTGATTGACTTGGCTATTGCAGAACATTCCACTTCTTTGCCTTAAAAAAAAGTATTGGGTTGCTTTCGCAGTACAAGTTAATCTTTGTCTCATCTGTCCATAGGATGTTGTTCCAGAACTGTACAGGCTTTTTTAGATGTTTTTTTGGCAAACTCTAATCTAGCCTTCCTGTTTTTGAGGCTTACCAATGGTTTACATCTTGTGGTAAACCCTCTGTATTTACTCTGGTGAAGTCTTCTCTTGATTGTTGACTTTGGCACAGATATGCCTATCTCCTGGAGGGTGTTCTTGATCTGCCTAACTATTGTGAATGGGTTTTTCTTCACCAAGGAAAGCATTCTTCTGTCATCCACTACAGTTGTTTTCCGTGGTCTTCTGGGCCTTTTGGTGTTCCTGAGCTCACCAGTGCGTTCTTTCTTTTAACCCCCTGAGGTCGACGGGAGCGGCGCCGCTCCCAGCAGCAATAAAAGTATATTACTATTTCTAACTTCGCGATATTTTATCATACACACGCGACAAAAACATTGACAGAAACCTTAGAATCGTGACTTTCCGATTTGAGCACTGGCAAATCAAATGGGATTTTTTAAATTAGGTTAATTAGACCAAAAGTAAACCTTGCCTTTTACTCTCTTTTTTACCTGGTAGTAACGTCCCCCTTCTATTGACATGATAACTAGGTGCGAGTTTCGGGGAGGTGTGTGGGGAGGGGCGTGGGGCCATGTGTGAAAACGCCGGGTAAACACATAAACTGTCCCGACAATTTGAAGCAAGATTTTATACAGACATACAATTTTATTCAAGATGGAAAGATTTTCTGCGCTGCAGTGTTTGAGAGTATTGATGAAAAGCGATGAAGACAATAACTGACGAAGAGTAAGTAACTATATTTGATTTGCCATGTTATCAAATACTTGTATATATATTCAATATATGAATTCCGCGTCTTGTGACTACATATTCCGCGTGTTGCAACGTAACAAATTGCAATATGCACACAAGATCTATGGAAGAATACTTTTCAAACAGCCTAAAATGTTATTTATTTCGCTTGTTTTCAAATACTCGTGAAAATATATGAATTCCGCGTCTTGTGACGCCAAACATATTCCGCGTGTTAGTAACTTAATCTAAATCCCTAACGTTAGTAGATTAGTTGGTTAGTACTATACACATCTACCTAATATATACAAAGTGCAATCTAGAAAGTAAGAAGGAAGAAAACGAGATAATAAGCGAAGGCGGAAAAACCCCGAAAGTATAAACTCCCGAAGTGCATGACAAGACAAGGAGTGGATCTCGAAATAAACGGAACAAGGACAGACAGGGAGCAGAACGTGACAAAACGGAAAATGCAATACTGGATAAAGAATAATGAATAAGGACTGAATGAAAAATAAACAAAGACCAAAAAACAACAGAACAGGAACTCAGAATATAACACTGATGGCCCAGTGAGATGGCCCATCTGACAGATCTTAGAGGTGTGGACAATGAATAATGAATATTCAGGTATTTAGCATTTAGCCCTCCCACAGCCTGAAATAAATGTGACCAGTTATGATAAAAACTGGTTTTTAGCTATTTAGATCTCAGATGTGCTAAACTGTTTTCACACCCTTACATAACCAAGACCTTGATGAACAAACGCACATTGGCAAAACAATTCGTCACTATAGTTTAGTGTGTGCTTTCACAACTTTTGTGACAGCAGAAAAATTTACTATTTTTAACTTGTGTGTTTGTAGATCTATTTACAAGCTGCATATGATACTGACCAAACTATTGATGGCATACAAATGTAGCTGTGATTGTCCTTCAAATAAAAATATCAAACACTTTGGAGTAAGTGTGTGTTAAATTGATGAAATTGAGATAAATATCAGACCATGCCAAAATCAAAAAACATCTAAAAGCTTAGCACGGACCTCAGAGGGTTAAAGAATGTACCAAATAGTTGATTTAGCCACACCTAATTTTTTTGTTATCTCTCTGATGGGTTTGTTTAGATTTTTCAGACTAATGGTGGCTTGCTTCACTGGCAGTGACAGCTCTTTAGGCTTCATATTGAGAGTTAACAGCAACAGATTCCAAATGCAAATGCCACACTTGAAATCAATTCTAATCAACTCTAGACCTTTTATCTGCTTACTTGTAAATTATATAATGAGGGAATAACACACACCTGGCCAGGAACAGCTGAGCAGTCCAATTACTTTTGGTCCTTTAACAAGGGGGGGACCACATACCTAATTAGTTATGCTGCCCTAGATTACTTCTGCTGGTGCAAAAGTGTTGTTATCACTCTACTCTTTCCCCTGATCCGATGTGATATTTATCGTAGTCATAATTGCACCTTACCTCTTTTCTCCCCGGCTTTGTGGCACCTGCCCGGAGCTCACTTGCCAAGCCTAGTCCCAGGGGATTTCCGTCGGCCCAGTACCCAGCTGCCCAGAGTCAACCCCCCACCCCTGCCACGTGTTAGCCGGATGTTGCTGGCCCGGACCCTAGCTGCTGGTTCCATCCCCCGCCCTGCCCTGGTATCTGGAGGGATGAGATCCACCCCACCCCTACACTTAGGATGCCGAAGAATGCCCTTCCGGTGGTCTGTTAAGCCTCAAGAGCCTCAAGGACTATTTATTTTTCTCTGTATTCCACCACAGGAGTTCATCTTGATTGCCTTTTAAGGGGTCAGGGAATAATTTTCCAGTTTCCCACATTGGCTCTAATGGTTTTCTTGTTTTTTGATTCCCTCTGGAAAATGTCAATTGTGAAGCGCTGTGTGACAACCTGTTTGTAAATGGCGCTATACAAAAATAAAGATTGATTGATTGATTGATCACATATAAAAAGTGCTGTAATTCCTACACCGTTCACCCGATTTCGATGTAAATACCCTCAAATTAAAGCTGATTCATTATTTAATTTCAATTAATGTTGTCAATGTCCAAATATTTATGGACCTGACTATAAATCATAAATAAAAGAGGTCCAAGGACCGAGCCCTGTGGCACCCCCTTCTGAACAGTTAAAACACAAGGGCCCGTATTCACAAATAATTTTAAGGGTAAAAGTTGGTCGTAACTCCGGAATTTAGGAGCAAGTCCGAAAAATAATGGGCGTGTCACTCATAACGTGAGTCCAAAATTTTTGGGATAAGAGTATTTCACAAAGAGTTTGAGAGCTAAAAACAGCTCCTCAGTCCAGGAGAAGTTAGAAGCAGGCAAGAGGACTTCTAAGTCGCTAAAGACCTACTCACGGCGATCCGAAAATCTGCTGCTGGCGGAAATCGTTGTCGCAATCGCGTCAACACTGGAGATATTGAATGATACAGAGCTCATAAAAAGGTACCGCCTCAATCGCGAGGGTATTATATATATAATATATATAGATACCCGCTGATTTTTTACGAGATGCAGACATGTAACCAATTGACTAGTCAGTATTCTTGGTTTCATGTTAAATCAGTGACACGTAGCCTACATTTGTATTTTAGAATCTTTATTAGAATATAATAGGGGTGCATCGTATCATTTTTCGGATCAGCAAAAAAAAAAATAACGGGACCAAAGGCGCGTTTCCACCAAATATTACCAGTAACTATTCTCAAGGAATTGAATGAATGATAATTTCAGTTTTTCAATGTAAGTTATTTCACTAAATCTTTATTCGAAAATTTCACAAAATACATTTTTAGATTCAGTACGCCTTAGGCGATGTAACTAGGGGGGTCTCATGCCTGAATTAATTCAATACAAAAATAAAAGATCGCTAATGTTTCAATTCTATTTAATTCGGTCGCGTTTCTAAAAACATGCCTCCCAGAAAGGTATTTAGTATGAAAAACAAAGCAAACCAAAACATATATGGTTTATATAACAGCGGCTGTATTTGTATTTCTCTATGATGGTTCAATTTAGCTATTAATCCGCGGATCATATGCGTGCCGAACCGTGGGGGTTGATCCGTATGCGGGGAGAACCCATCCCCTATATCAGCCAATCACTGTGGGCATTCTGAGTAAGCTCGTTCATGAGAAACAACGTCATCCTTAGCAACGACGTCAACCCCGCCCTCACTCTTAGTTTCACAATTCTAGGAATTCCTTAGTATGAGTTTGTCTTTGGAGCTTTGTGAATAGGTTTTAAGGTGGGAATCCTAACTAAAAGGTTTTAGTGCGATTTAGAAGTACTCCTAGTGGTAAGATAAAATGCTTTGTGAATACGGGCCCAGATGTCTTACAATTAAACTGGAGGCACTGTGTTCTATCTGACAGGTGAACCAATAAACTGCCAGGTCAGATAAACTTATATTGATTAATCTTTGTAGCATGATGTCATTCTCAACGGTGTCAAAAGCCTTTGACAGGTCAATAAGAAGGGAGACAGTGCTGCTTCTTATGCAGAGAATTGATTGCATCACTAATCACTTTCATTGCTGCAGTAATGGTGCCATGCTGTTTTCTAAAACCTGATTGGTAGTCAGTTAAAATATTTTTGTCACTTAAAAATCCCTTGATCTGATTACACACCAGTGTCTCCAAAACCTTTGCAAGAACCGAAAGATTAGAAATAGGCCTACAGTTATTCAAATGTGAGGGTTGTCCTCCTTTTAACAGGGGCAGAACAAAGGCTGACTTCCCATGCACTGGGGATAACATTTAGTTTAAGAGTGAGGTTAAAAAGATAAGTTAGGGGCTTAGCAATAAAATCAGCAGAGTTTCAAAAGATGAGGATCCAAATTATCAGGACCAGTTGCTTTTTTGAGTCTATACCTTTGTATAGCTTTGTCTACTTTGGGTACAGAAAGGGGGGAAAAACAAAAACTTTGTCCCATTCTCTTATCTACATCAGCAAATGCCTGATTACCAGATGTAGCCTTAAACAGAAAACCAGAGGAAACTAAATGCTCATGAAGCAATTGAAGCATTTCAGCTCTAGTGACCATTTCAACACCTTTTCTAATACATAGTGGTAATTCATAATTACAGTTTGCATTCAGGGATATGATTGTTTTCCAAAATTTGAGAGGTTTATTACAATTTTCAGTCGTGGTTGATACATAGTAGCCAGATGTTTGCTTCTTAGTAAGTTCAGTACATTTATTCTGCAAAGACCTAAATATTGACTATCTGTAGCCCACACTTTGTTCCTCTCATGTATCCGCTTAAGACAGCTTCTCAGCGAACCAAGGATTTTCCTTGCCTTTAATCCTATAGGTTCTTATAGGAGCATGCTTGTCTGTGATTTTCAAGAAATTGTCACTAAAGAAAGTCCAAGCCATTTCAACATCAGAAATAAAACTGAGCCTGCTCCATCACAATAGTGTATGTCATGTAAAAACCCTTGTTCTGAAATTTTTTTAAATTATGTTTTTGGAGAAAACGGATTTTGGTCTTAGGGTCCTTAGTGTTGTGTATAGCTGCAATGGCACAGTGGTCATTCACATCATTAACAAAGATACCAGTTGCAACATATTTGTGTGGAACATTTGTCAGGAGAAGATCAATAAGGGTAGATTTTTCTGGACACTCCAGATTTGGATGCGTTGGTCCATTTATTAATTGCATTTAATTCATAGTGTTGCAGAAAGCCTTAAAATCATCAGCCAACAATAACCTCACGGTAGTTGAGTTTCGCCATGCATTTCATGAAAGATGACAGTATACCGCTTACAGCAGACGGATGTCTGTAACAGCCAAACACAGTAAGGAGGACGTCTCTCGACACCTCAACTTTGAGAACAAATTAGTTTATTAGTTTTAATTAGTTTTAATTTAAAATAGTTTGCACACAGACTCTGAGGGCATCAAACTCGGAACTTGGTTTTAGCATAAATAGCTACACCTCCTCCCCTTTTGGGTCTATCAGTACGAGACACATTATAGCCATGCATGTCAATATCTTTATCAGGAACAGACTTGCTCAACCAGGTTTCAGATATTGCAATTAAGTCTCCATCAGTTGATGGGGGATCAGTTTTGGGATTAGCCCAAATCCTAATCAAATCCATTTTCAAGACTAAACTACAAACATTAAAATGTACTATACCCAGACCCGATGTACTTTTAAAGTCTGACAAGAGTTTTCAAACATTTTAGACCTGAGTCTGGGCTGGGGTTTGGTTGAACATTTCCAGATAACAGCAACAGTAAAACAAATAAATAAACAACTGAAAAACAAGCATTTTGTGGTCATTTCTTGGTTGATTTTCTCTGGCAGAGGGTTATTTTTACTCAAGTGTGCAAGAGGTTTGTAGGGGAACACTGATGGTGTTTTTCCACCACACAGTACGGTACGGAACAGCATGGTAACCAATTTGTGCTCCCACATTTTGCCGCTTTTTCTACCGCCAACCAAACCGTACCGAACCTAGTACCTGTGCTGAATTTAGCTACTGCTACTTTTTAGGTACTAGAGAGCTGAACAGGGACCTAAGGGTGGAGCTAGCAATACTGCAGACCCTTGATTTGTCAAGCGCAATCTTCACATAATTGTCACGCTAAATCTCAGACCGACTCAGACACAATCGCCATGTTTTTTTTTCAGCTTCGCTTTGGTTATTGGTTTTATTCTAAGAGTATAATATAGAGTTGGCATTATTGTCAGATTTGAGTTATTCTACCAGTTAGGTTTGTGTTATGAAAACTGAAATAAACACGTTGTCTTTGAAAAAACAAAATGTAGTATTGTTATTTTCATTTAGAATATACATTTTCATAGTACAACATTTGCATTCGTCACATAAATAGATTTTTAGGAATATGTAGGAATCACTTCAATGCATTCCAATGCTCGAGTTAATCCCAGGCCTTTGAAACAAAAGGATCTGAACTGGGCAGTGCCAATGTGTAAGTGGAAATTGTACTGGAAAGTGTAAATGTGATCTTGGTAAAATGCAATTCATTGGAGGACCAACGCCGAAAAACAATTATACGTTCCGATATACTTTATTTGTCCCCATGGGGAAACTTGACAATATATCTATATACTGCGGTCGCATTCTTTTTTGTCACTTCAGATAACTCTTTATATCTTCACGGTTCTGTTGTGCGATGGAAAAACAGCACAGGGACTCGACCCATGAAGGGGATAGTTATGAGTACGGATAGTTACCATGCCATGCCGTACCATAATGTACGGTGGAAAAACACCATAAAAGGTGCCTCAAGTGCCTGAGAGGTTGGTAGGGGGACACTAAAGTGCCTGAGAGGTTTGTAGGGGGACACTAAGGTTCCTGAGAAGTTGGTAGGGGAGCAGAGGTAGGTGAGGACACTTTTTTTTTTTTTATTCTTAAACATTTATTTATTTATTTTTATTGTCATTTATGTAAGTTATATCAATGTTCTTGTGGTTTGTATTAAACATCAATGGACAAACTTAATCTGCAAATGTGGAATTCATAAGTATAAAAATACTTGAATTTAATATCGTACCTGTGATAGAGAAGTTCCAACACTGCAGTAAAATATGAATATGACACAGGTGTGGGTGTCTTTGGCTTCGTGAATGACATATTTAAAATAAAGAAGTAACTAATGAGTGATTGATGGAAATATGTAACAGCAAGCATTGCAGGGACCATAACTTAAAAGTAATACTTCTGTGTTGCTATGGAGTCTCAGGTGGTGTCAGGTTCTTGTACAGAGTATATGGGTTTCCTGTCACTGTGGGCTGCAGGGCACAGTAGTACAGTGCAGAGTCTGACACTTCAGCAGAGGAGAGCTCCAGATGCACAAGGTTGTTATTTTCTTCATGTGTAACAGTAAACCCATTTTCTCCCCTTTTGCATTGATTCCGAAGATGAGGATGAGGAATTCTGGACTGGATCTGGGGTATTGGCGATACCAGTGTAGACTACCTCCACGGATATCAGAAGCAGTGTAGTTGCATGACAGCGTAACATTGCTGGGCTCCAAAGCATGGACTACTTTAGTTGTTGATGAAATCGCATTCTGAAAACTGATACCTGAACAAAAAAAATGTTGTACATTTGTTATATTACTTATAAACCTTAATTACTATTCAATTTAATCAGCAAAACAAAAATTACTTTACCCCCATTTCACCCCCTTTACACCTTAAAGTACAGCTTGATGACATTGTTTTATTTTTGGGACTTTAATACAGGGTGTCTGAATGAAACAACAGCACCACAGAAGATAAAGAAATGCAGTATGCCACTTACCCACCATTGTTGAAAACACAAGAAATAAACAGTGCAACATCATGATAGCTGTTAGAATGAAACACTGACTTTAAGCACAGCTAGAACAGAATAAGTCCTCCACTCTGACTCCCTCTGCATAGTTTCAACAGGAAACTCCCCCACTCGTTGAGTATTTATCTCCTCCTCTGGAATCATACACAATTGAGCATAATATCCTCTACTGTTGACAAACAGGGAATTCTCAAAAAAAGTGTGGAAAAAGAAGAGATTGTATACAAAAAATGCAAAAAGGTATTTGTTCTTTCTAAAGCAATTCAGTTATTTCTCTAAATGTATTTCTCATTTTCACCTAAAATTCCACAAAGCTCCTTTAGGACCTCAGTGCATCCAAGTTACATAAGCAGTTACATCTCATCATTAAAATGCTTAAAATGCATTTGCTTAAAATATAAGTGATAGTCAGCATAGCATTCTTAGACTGGTTAGCTTGATGTAATATACATTCAGGCCTTGGAAACAAGGTGTGTGAACTCCTTTGCTAATCAATGACATACAAGATAAACCAGCAGACATTGCGGTCCTTCAGAACTGGAGTCTGCTGCCCCTGTTTAAAGCCCCTTTCCCACATGAATTACGGAACATTGCCGGGTTCAATTATCTGGGTAAGGTAGTGTTTTTTATCATTCCCATATAGGTCTCCTATCTGGAAAAAGTTGGTGTAGAGTCTGTTCGCACATGACATCATTCTTCCGGATAGATTAGTCAATGTAGGATGTATTTATTTGAAGATTTTTTTACGCAGAAATAGCCTCCATAAACTAGCATCACTAGCTAGCTGGATGTGAAATGCTAGTTCGTTAACTCACAATTTAAATTGTTAAAATAATAGTTTAAATGTTTGGTTTGATCATTTAACAAGCTAGCTAGCTAGTGCATTAACATAACTCATTATATTATATTATGAATGCACCGTTATCTTGCAACATAAAACCCTCATACATAAGAACGTCATAAACGTTTGTGTGCTTTATCCGGCAAAGCCACAGCTTTGTTCCCACTAGAGCCATGGCCATGGTAAATCTTACTAGGTCCTGACTCGGAAAATTGCCGAAAACTGCGCCTTACAAGGAAAAGCGACTCCGGCTCCTGTTCCCACATGACGCCAACATGGAAACTTACCGGAACATATATGGGTTAAGGTGCATGTGGAAATTTGCTTAAGACCCATCCCAGAATATGGACATGTTAGTTTGGTGTAATATACCTCGGAACCCCACCCCCTATCCTGCTTCCATCAGCTTACTGGACGTCTCTGATAAGAGGTTGATAGTGGGAGCCCCTTCCCTAAACTCAGATTTCATATGGTCTCTACAGAACGGGGCCTCACAGGGCTAAAGCCATATACCTTATACATCTAAACTGTTCAAGACCAATATGCATTTTTCATTGTTACATGGTTGCTTTGGAGTTTTTCAGTTATGCAGTCCTAAGCAGGTGCACTCACATTCATAATTCAGTATTTAGGTTTAACCCATTAGTGAACAGATTTTTCTCCTAGCGGTATCACAACTCCCTAGTTCTACCAGAGGGTTATCTGGGGGTCATTAATTGTGATTAATGAGTGAAATTGACTCACATGTTAAATATACATACAAGTACAGGCATTGGGAAACATTGGTAAGAATTTTTCAAACTAAATCTCTTAAACTATAGATAAATGGAACCCCACTGAGCTGCTAGAATTGCGCCTAAGATGCTCTCTGATAATGCCCTTTAATATTTGACACTCAACATTCTTTCTTATCTATAGAGTTTCAAAACACAGTCTGATGTAAAGAGAAAGTCAGGGACAAGTTACAAAAAACTATTTCATTGATTTCTCTTGCTTTGGAATAGTACGGAGGTATTGGGTTTGTGTGGACCATAGTTGCAGCAATTGTTTCTTGTTTTATATTTCCCCCCAAAGTTTACCTTAATATCTGTAGAATGTGCTTTCAAACTACTAAATCTATAGTTTTTGTTTGCATTTTTTTCCTAATTTGTTCAGTATTTTAGTATTTGAGAGTTACTGAGTAACTTGCCACTTTTATCTTTTTCTAAGAATTTTATTGAGGTAAAATCATAATTTCACTTGAAGTTAAGTTCACTTGTCAGCTATGTGGAGGTGGAGGTGCTCTATCAGTTTTAGTGCAGTATAACCCACACCAGATTGCATTTGCACTAAAATAAGATTTGCACCAAATCACTATTTTTTGGGGGGTAGAAACCTAATAAAACAATTAGACAACATATAAAACACAACAGAAAATCTTCTCCAAAACAAAGGAGAGTTGGTAAAACACAGAAAGCCAAGCCAAGCCTTCAAGGCTGAAACTTTATAAAGGGCCTGATGAAGGCAACTAGGAACACCTGGGCTGACTGCCAATCATCCCCAGCTGTGCATGGCTCTAGGTGAGGCAGCCACTGCCCATGGTCCTAAAGGCCTGCCACACCTCTCCTGGTGTCACACCTCTTCACTTTTTATTCCACATTTTCCTGACTTGCTGTTGGTCGTAAAAGAAGATGGGAAGAGAACATTGGTTGTCATCCAATTATTTTTATGTAGGGAATTTTACTTTGACCAGTATTTTCACAGGGCTTTATTTCTATTACAGTGAAATTGTATTCAGTGTCTATGGATGAATTCACAAAAAAATGTTTTACCATGCTTTGCTTTGTGTATATACTTTATATTAAGCTGACTATAAAAAAGGTCTCATTTTTGTATGTATGTTTGTCTCATGCTTTAATATAGAATATAAAATATAAAACACATTTTATATATAAATATATTACACACTTTAAACTGATATATCTTCAAATGTATTCCATAGCAATCACAAAATAAGCATCAAAGAGAAGTTTATCTCACCATTTTTAGTATTCAATTATACTCTCATCTTTCATATCAATTATCCCACTCCCACATATATCTTGAGTTTGTTGCCGTAGTCCTGATACTAGCAGTGACATGCGGCTGGGCTCCGCCTCCTTCGAGCCGGAACCCGCCAAGCCGTCACCATAACTCCGGTATGCGTGCACAGGGCCACTCCTATATGCAGCAAACTCGCATTGGTTTCCCTCCACCCTCCCTGGGGCAGACAGTCAATTGCCGCCCCCTAGTGGCACTCCCGGCCAGAGTCGAAGCTGGCACGGCCGGTGGAATCGAACCCCGGACGCAGGGGTCAGCGTCGAAAAAGTATACAAATTTAAAGTGGAAACCCAATAGAAAGAAATATCTTCTAGCATTCTTAAATGGATATGATATTTCTTAGATATTATCCAATTAATTATTCCAATCTACAAATGTTTTGCTTAGCAGGCTGTGGCAGCCGGCAGAGGTGTATGAGAGGAGAGGTGGTAGAAAATAGATATGTGCGCTTCCCAGTGTTTACCTCTATGCCCATATATGGAATTCCACAGCAATCGGGGAAATTAACCACACTTGTTCCTCATTCACAACGCACAGCTGCAGGGAATCAACGCACGGATTGGAGACGCAAGAAAAGGGAAATCTCACACACACACGGGAGAGTACCTTAACCGGGAAATCAAAGGAGGACGTGAGTAGAGAGAGAAAGAAAGGGTAACATTTTACTCTTGCTCACGCCAAACTGCTAATACATTTTTGAGTTTAATCTATTTTGTTGTGGACAATACATTTATCGTTTTCAGTCACGTGAACACTCTCCCAACCCACGAGTGTGTCACAAGGCACATAATAAGCACTATAACAGTTCATTAAAAGTATATCAATTTCAAGAAGAAAATCTGAGATTGCTGTATGCTCCCCTTTGTGCCCTGTGTTTTTGTAAGGGAGGTGAATACTTCACTGTCACTGTGGGCCTCAGTGCACAGTAATACACAGCAGAGTCAGACAGCTGCATCTTCTGTATTGTTAAAGGCACGCTGCTTGAGGTTTTGTTGAGATGAGCATCAAATCTCTCCTTGAACTCAGGCACGGTGTCCCCTTGTGAAACTGTATCCCGTCTCAGCATGTACTTAGGGAAGCCATTTGGATACTGTATGTACCAGAAGAGATATTTTTGTGTACTGCCTGTGCTATAATTACAGCCAAGGGTCACTCTTTCTCCTTCAAAAGCAATCACATCTCCTGTGGGCTGAGTCACTGTGTCTTCAGCTCTGCATTCTGAAAAAAGAACAAAGTTATCTGTAACACAGAGCAGTCAAACAAAATGACTGAAGAAAGAAGGAAAACAATAAAATCATACCAAAGTAACTTGTACAAATAATCAGTAAAATCTTCAGCTCAATGTCCATAACTGCACTGCAAAATGAGTTTCAAATACAGCAGACCAGTCTGTACAGTATGGGAGCTGCAGCAGTGAACTCTCACTAACAGCTGTTTCCACTCTTTGTGTCTGTATACTGCTGCAGTATCAGGCTTTAAGGGGAGGTGCTTATAAGACTGTAGATCTAGGAGATTTGGTGACTGTGTTGCAATGCCGACTGCAACGATAAACCAGCATTCTTTCTCCTGGGTTTCAAGGTTTTCTTAGACCAAGAGGCCATTCACACTTGAATTGCATTGGTATGGACCGGCTCAATATGAATCAATGTACTGGCCAAATATGTCAGTACAGTACATATACTATTCGTTATCCATAATATTTACAGTATTTCCACCTTATAGTGCTTGCTATGAGTGATGTTAAAGACGCACAAAATTCATGTTTTTTTTACATTTAAACATTTCATCAATATGAAATAGTAGTAAAATTCCATATGAAATATAGGTACTTGGATGGTGTTGTGTACAATGCCTTTCTGTTCATGAAACCCTGTTGCATATAGTAAACCCAAGAAATGGTGCAATGTTAGTTAAAATACAGGTATACCCCCAACAGAAGGCTGGTTCCTCTGGAGAGAAAGGAATTCAGTAATAAGTATCACAATCTCCTTTGTTTGCATGATGCCACAAGTGAACCTAAGCTAAGTTTGAAGAACATTGCTGAGATAATCCTGCTTCACAGAGTTTCACATTTCCATGTCTGGAGAGGAGAGACAGCCATCTTTGAGCTCTCTTCTGCTGTAACGTACAACACAGGGTATACAGGGTATTCCTGCACAACAAAATGCAATCTTCTGCACACAACCACTTTCAATAATACACTTTCAGAAATAAAGTTTATTTACAATGCAAGTGCAAATAACATACCACCACATTTACATGCAGTAAAGAAAATTACCCTTCAAATATGTGTTATGAATAATTGTAAAGGAGTGTGATCAAGTACTGCACTGTGGCAATGGATTCTCTATGCTGTAATATAGCACCAACCAGAACATCCTTTCACTAAGAAGAAGAAATCCGAAGAAGGGATGGAAGAGCTGACCTTCTTGTTGGTCTACACCAGGGGTGGGCAATTCCAGTCCTGGAGGGCCAGTGCATGCAGGTTTTTTTTGCCACCAAATAAGCCTGGCTCAATAGCAAATTAGCTGTATACACCAAAGCTAGTGCAATCGTTGATTAGCCCAGAGTAAAATGTTTCATATAGGGACACAAGAAAAGTCTTTAGCTGGCTTTCATGAGCTTATCAATAAAGCGTAGCCAAAATGTCAGTTTACACAAATGATTGGGCTAATTAAATAAGAGCAGAAGTCAACATGAAATCCCGAAACTGAATCCCGGCCCTTCTTTCCCACCACTGGTCTACACAATCTGTGATGTGGTGTCACAAGAAACAGTAACTGTGGCCAAAACTTCTACTCTGCAATGGCGACATCTTGTGGGAAACTGAAGACACACTCCTGTGCAATGTGGCCAGCTTTTTCCAGCAGGTGCCCTCCAGTGACTGTAGCTGATTAGAAGCAATGTGCAACGATTAGATGCAGTGGGTGGCTGAAGAAAGCTGTACTGGGGTTAATTTGCCGAGAAGAACCTAAAGATAAAGGAGAGTCTTGGGTTTCCACACGATACTGATTTTTTAGGGACCAGGGGACTGGAGCCTAATGATGGCGCAGTAGTACCACTTTTAATTGGTGTGTATCTTGTGCTTCCTTCACCAGAGTACTAAGGAGTACTAAGGGCCCGTACTATTTAACTAAATGCACTGTATGTGAATGCACCATTACCAAATAGAATATGGATAGTTACGGAGTACCCGGTAAGGAAGATGGTGGCCATAGCGTGACCGCTGTGCTGAGGTTCCCTGCAATGACTCTATTTTAAAACAAGCTATCTGCTTTAATGAACAGAAATCACTGTCACATCGCTAGTTTAAATGGGCAACATAATTTTTTTTAAACATATCTACTCATTTACTGTATAAACGTACTGGAAAAAGCCAAGGCACAGTGTTTCGTGGACGTCTCTTGGCCATTACTTTGTTTTAACAGAGAAACACGCCATCACTGTGCAGCAATGGCATCAGACAAAAGAGAAATCTCACTCCAAACGCTGTGGGATGCCATAATTGACAGTAAGAGCCACTTGCTTCAACACATTGATTCTAAAACAAATGACATTCAAACCAAACAGACCACGATTCAAAGCTCCCTCTCAATATTAGCTACACAAGTAGAGGAGGTTCAGCAAAGAGTTAGTGCTAACAAGGATAACATTCAGAGTGCTTCTGTAACGATTGTAAAACTAGAGGAGGAAATCATGATTTTGAAGAGATAAAACCAACAAATGGACACAAACATGAGACGAGCAAACCTGCCGCTGATTGCCATCCAAGAGAATCTGGAACGACGAAACTTGATGGGATTCCTTACAATGTGGATTCCCAAACTTCTCGGTGAGGAGAACTTTGATGTCCCATTATTAATTGAGAGAGCTTATTGAATTACACCAAAGATTCCAAAACCAGGCAAACCTCGACCCATTTTAATCAGGCTGCAAAGCACCAGGGAGAGAGATAAGATTCTCAGACTCTCACGTGAGAAAAGTAATAAGTTGAACATTTTCTTTTTGCCGGACTTTAGCGCAGATCTGATGAACAAACGTAAAGAGTATGACCTGGTGAAACGGAATTTGAGAGAAAAAGGTATCAAGTACTCTTTAATGTATCCCGCTAAACTCTGAATTCAATACGATGGGATAATCCGAGTATTCCACTCTGCAGGAGAAGCGAATAACTTTATCCAAGAAATGGAACAGAATTAAATGAGGGCCTGCTTTTTTTCGTTTTCGTTTTTTCTTTTTATGGAGAATTCCATCCTCGAGGACAGAACTGAATTTTGGGGCTAGCATTCGGTGAGCTGGGAGCTCACCTGGATCGCTCTGAATAGGCAGTATCCTCGTAGTAACACCTTCGAAATGTGAATGGACTTTTGGTACTGGGAGAGTTGGCAATAACCTCAAATGAATATACACAAGAAGATTCCAGCCTCTAACACCTGACCATAAGATACAGTACATGATTGATTATTTCTAATGTTATATATAAAGGAAATAAATAAAAACTATGCCATATATAGTAATGTACTGCGATGCTGATTATTGTTAAAGTGGATCTGTGACACTTGTTATATGTGATGGGCTTTGTATGAAAACAGTGATTATAAAAAAAGTGGTAATAAGCGAACATTCATTTCACATTGTGAGCATTGAGTAGACCTAAATTAGGTGCTGCTTCTAAAAGTTAGGATGATGGTGAAATGAATAGGCTAACTTTGAGACATACTGCTTCTATTTTTATATATATATTTTTCCCCATCAGACAATGTGTCTTAAAGGTAGCAGGTAGAAATTTCATTGCAGATCACTTGCAGTTTGGAACCCAGCAAGGTAAAGGGGGGTAAAGGGCTTCTCTATTTTTATCTACTTTTGGGGGGGTGGGCTAAGTTCTGTGCAAACAAATATCGTAAAGACTCTATGGTATATGTCATGTTCCCCAACAGTGAATTATTTTCTACTACAATGATGCATGAGATGAGTGTTTTACCACATCCTGAATTGAGTTCTTAACTTAATATTCTATTAATTATAGTTATCTTTTTATGAAACTCCCCAAAAGACATATAGCCATGAATATTTAACATCTTTTTTCTGTTTTTGTATTTTTTGTTGATTTCTTTTTTCCATATAATTATTTTTGCACTAAATATTTAAAACCATAAAATTAAATGCTTAGCACTCTAATAGTAATCTAGAGAAGGAAATATTGTATATTATCCAAAAGAAATGAATAATTGCTTTGAAATATTTTACCATGGTCTCTATAAATCAGGTGGAGACTTGAATAGAACTTTGTGTGAGGAATTGTTTGATAATCTGTCTTCTCCTAAATTGTCAGATATATCAAAAGGAAAACTTGATGCTTGTATAACAAAAAACAAAATTCTAAAAGCAGCTAATGCATTACAGCTGGGGAAGGCACTGAGAGTTTTTTAAGACATTTATGAACAAACTAATTGACCCACTCACAGACAGGCTCAATGGATCTCTCAAAAATGGCCAGCTCCCACCAACACTAGAACTGGCAACATTTAATGTTTTCCTAAGGATGAGCAATTATGTGGATCCTACAGGCCTTTATCTCTGCTCAATGTAGATTTTAAAAAAAATGTTGGCTGTCAGATTAGAGACAGTAATTTCTGATTGAATGCACAAAGATCAGACAGGATCTATTCAACAAAGGCAGGGCTCAGATAACATAAGAAAACGTTTTCATATTATTGAACAGGCTGGACATGAAAAAGAAGCAAGATTGGTTATATCAATGGACACCGAAAAACGTTTGATAGAATTGAATGGGATTTTTTGTTTCTGACTTTAGAGCGAATTAACTTTGGTGGGACATTCATTGATTTTATAAAGATGTTGTACAGATCTCCCAAAGCTCAGACTCTTACAAATGGTGATATCTCAAAACCTTTTTGACTAGGAAGAGGAAGACAAGGATGCCCCCCTTCTATTTGCTTTGACAACAGAGCCTCTTGCTGTCACAATCCTGTCAAATGCAAATATTAGTGGCATACAGATTGGTGGGAAAGAATGTAATATATCTCTATATGCAGATGATCTGCTGGTATATATTTCTAACCCTGATGAATCATTACAGCAATTACTTCTGACATGAAATAAGTATATTAGTATTTCTGCATATAAAGTTAACTATGAGAAAAGTGAGGTAATGGATTGAAATTCTTATACCCACTTACACGACCACCAGAAATTCAGACTTCACTTTTGATCTCAGTCAGCCACCTCAGTTCAATGTCCATATGCTCAAACTGGGCTGTCCAGTGTTTCAATTATTTGTGTGCAGAGAAGAAAATCGCTATTAACTTAAAATAAAAAGCGCAATCACAGATGCACAGGTGGGGTGCCTGCCAATTTTACCCGCAGACACAAAAACCTCATATGCCCGGTGTTATAATAATTATCACTGAATAATGTGGGCGGCACGGTGGTGCAGTGGATAGCACTGTCGCCTCACAGCAAGAAGGTCTCGGGTTCGAATCCAGGCCGGGGTCCTTTCTGTGTGGGTTTGCATGTTCTCCCGTGTCCGCGTGGGTTTCCTCCGGGTACTCCGGTTTCTTCCCACAGTCCAAAGACATGCACATTAGGCTAATTGGAGAGTCTAAATTGCCCGTAGGTATGAGTGTGAGTGAATGGTGTATGTAGTGCCCTGCGATGGATTGGCGACCTGTCCAGGGTGTATTCCTGCCTCTCGCCCCAATGCATGCTGGGATAGGCTCCAGCCCCCCCGCGACCCTAACTAGGAATAAGCGGCTGAAGATGAGATGAATAATGTGGAGCAGTAATGAACATTTTCACACAAAAAAATTTACACATAAAAAAAAAAGACATTTGGGTTGACCAGCACATTTCTTACTATGAGATCTAGAGGATTTCTTCTGAATTATTCTTATTCTTATTAAGTCTAGTACTGCTTATTGTACAAATTATTGGTCTAATTCGCTGTCCTTTGATGTTTTCTTGTCTGCTGTGCCTGTCTTGTTTTTTCATACACTACTGCATGGGACATTTATGCTCAAATTAATGACTGAATCATTTTCTTAAATTATTTCCTTCCATGGGTGCAACCTCAAGCAAAGGGTGCCATGGCTCTTTTTTTTACACCCTCAGAAATGTCATTTTGAAAGAAAACGCATGTTGCCCAGTGGTGTCATTTTCCATTGGTTTTAATTCAAACAGTTTTTGACATAGTAGGCTTTTGTAACTGCTGAAGCCTCTGTTGAAACATGCATGCAACAAAACTGCTTGGCGAGATTTGCATTTAAATGAGAATACAATTATTCTTAATTACAATAAATACATGAATTAAAAGAAAATGTAGGCAGGACTGTAAAGTACAGATTCTTAACATGAACCTCAGAAAAGGTGTGAAAGGCTGCCTTTCTCGACACGACACGAGAAAAGATTAGACTGCCATCTCCAGCTCTCTGTGTATTGCCTGCAGGCCCTAGAAGTTAAAACGCACATTAAACCAAACCTCCTCTCAATTCCTTGTCAAAGTGCCCAGCCTAAATACAATGATTATTTTATTGAGTCTATTGCAATAACATTGTAAGAAATACAATCGTGCTAAATATTACTATTACATTAATTTTTTAACCACTGACTTGCCAAGACTGAATGTGCCCGCTGTAGCTTGAAACCAAGACAATAAAAACATGGGCATCTGGAGTTGGGATAGGAGGGATGCAAGCAATATGTAATCTCCTTCTCCAGTGATTTTAGGCACCATTTTAGATTTCCCCTTACCTGTAGCAGCTGGGACAGCCCACTGACCACAACCTGCTTTGTTCGATCGTCATGCAGGAAGAGGTCACTCATGGGCGTGGGGGAGGACGCTTTGCGCACGGGGTCACCCGACTGCGGGGAGGGGGCAGGTGAGTTTGTCTGGTCTGCCTCAGTGGTCCCTTCTGATGGAGGAGTACATGCAGAAGACTGCTCCTGAAGCTTTCTTTGTAGGACAGGAACCGGGGGAGACCGCTGTCTGGATGGAGAGCAGAAGCACAGAGCGTCTCAGTCAAGTAGGAAGCGATGCAAGGATAACGCAGGCAGGCTGCAGGCACTTGATAGACTGGAGGAGTCATTATTGCGTGGTGAGATGGGGAAACCCTGCTGAATGCAACCCTCCCTCCCTGGGCCATGCTAAGGGCTAATTACGTGCTGTCCCATTCAACTCCCGGTCACAGTCGGCACCGGCACAGTCAGGGTTCAGTTCCTGGCTGTGGGGCCACACCACCCCAGACAGACCGCACGGAAGCTCCCTCTCTGATTCGTGTACATGGGTAAGATGACAGTGGTTATTGTTATGGCTGTGCTACAAATGTCAGATAAGCCTACCTGTTCTCCACGTGGCACGCAGTAGGGCAGGGTACAGTAGGGACCACCATCATAAGGGTTGGCATGACACCATCTGCATTCGGAGGTAAGGGAATAGCAAGCACTGCTTATCAAACAAAGCCCTGCCAACTATTACAAAACATCACTGCAACTTATTACAATGCTGCAGTAAGGCTGTGTAAGGTTGTGGCCAGTAACAACATTGACGGAGCATTTATACAATATATTTTTAAACCATCACACTTTTCAACAGGAAAACGTTTTATGGATGCATGCAACCCAACAAGATCACAAGAAGACGACATTTATGTAACTTTTCACAACCTAAAAAAAGCATGCCAACTGAGCTGAACATTAAAATCAAAGGTAATAGCACAACACCATTCTGATCTGTCTGCACTGCAGAGTCCTTTGTGTGCACAAGCCTGAGAGCCATTTCATTGGGTCCCGTGGCCTCCAATCTGACCATGCTGCCCACTGCAAAGCCAATCGTGTCCCAGCTCTTGTATCCTTGACGACCAAAAAAAAGACAAGATGCATTCAAATCACCAACATGAAATATGTATTTCATGGTGCCAATTACACTGATGTTCATCCACCTTTGGGGGAGATGTATTCTCTGTCGGTAGAGTGCAACTGCCTGGAGATGTTGCTGCTTCTTCTGGTAACCACTGGTATCCTCTGGCCCAGTATGTTGCACTGTGTCAGATTCCTGTCCTATGGAGATGGGGGTGACACCAGCCTTCAGTTCAACTCACCTTCCCTCACATTCGGCACTGGCACGGCAAGGGTTTCAACCGTGAGCATTTATTTTATTGCTCATTTAAGGCTGAGTGCCAAAGTGATAATTGTTGTCATTTTTTATGTCTTCAATGCGACTCAGTGGGGGAATAAAACCCTGTATCCTTCTAGGGTCAAGGCCTACTTGTAAATGATAATGACAAGTGTACACTGTATTATTGAGGAGACAAGGCTCTGGGGGATCCATCTGTCTGTAATGTGCACAACCCACCTCTCTTTTGGCGATTGTGTCCTGCTGGAACTTTGGCTGTTTGAAGTCCTGCTCCTGGCTCAGCTTCCGTTTGTCCACCTGCTCCTCTGGCAGACACACCACCTTATCCTTCTCACACCGTTGTCTCTGGGGCTCCTTCGGCACATTTAAGTCCTGCTGCGACAGGGAAAACCTCACATTAGCACAGTGAATGTGAACAAAAAGCAGACAGATGCTTTTTAGTTTAGATTCAATTCCAGTTCTAAGAACACTAACCATCATAACAAGAACTTCTAATTATGTAAAATGTAAAACATTGATAAATACTGATAAATAGTGGCCCTAGGAGTTGCTATTGTACAGAGAAGCAGGAAATACCCGGGGTAACTGAAACCGTCGCGTACTGGGCAACAAGATGGCCAATTTTGAACAGCCTGGGGACTCTCGACCACAGTTGCCAATGGCATGGTCAGGACCTGCCAACCATAAGGTTCATCACTACACCGAGAATCAGTGCTTTAGCTGGATCCTCTACCTGAGAGCCCCCAGACGTTAGCTACAAGCACATTTAGTTTGTCCTTTTTTAAATCACACTGGTGAATCAGAACAGATATGAATAAAGACAAAAGTTAAATGAACAATAATGATCGTTGTTTTTGGAGTTTCAGTCACATTTTTGGGCACTGAATTGGACTGACCATCATTATTCTTAACCTCCTGCTGTGTTCTTGAGTGGTAATACATGGCGTTCATTTATTATTATTAAACTGTGGAGCTTTACCGATGCACATTCAAACCACACCTTATTTTCCTCATCTCTGAGGTGCTTCTTCTGCATGGTATCAATCTGCGTCGGACCCAGGAGAGAATTTGGGGGGTACCTAGACACATAAAAAGTCCCTTGAAATACTGAAGAGTAGATACAGCACTTGTCAACTTTTTTATATGGCATGAGTGAAATTTGTGGCTTAGTGGGCAGGACGGGAATGTGTGGATAGAGTATTGGGTGAGTGTGAGATTGATTGTGAGTTACACACACAAGATGTGTAACTCACAGGTGTGCATATAATTTTCACATGCATGTTATATGTAGCTTGGAAATATTTTCTAAATCCATAATAGTAATAATAATAATAATAATAATAACTGATTGCATTTATATAGTGCCTTTCAAAGAACTCAAAGCACTGTCAGGGTAGCTATAAAAGCATGAGGCTTGGCCTAACCTAAATCTCCATCTTGACACACTGATTGACCTAATGCCCATAAATGTGGCCTTCCCTGGTATCATCGTTGACAGGTTTAATCACTCCTTGATTAAAACCAGGGCACTAAGGTATGTGGCTTTGGCCCCAGCGTGGTCCATACTGGATCAACGCACGGTGTGTCCTACTGTGTCGTACACTACAATTTTGATTCCATCCATGAGCACTATGCTGGAAATGATGGGTCAGGTGCACCAGAAAAATGCTGAGGCCTGCGTGTCACGATTGGCTTTGTCATGTCACATGGTGTGATATCGCCTGAGCCAGTCTCCACACATAGCGGCTCAAACATAATCTACCAACCAAGCTGCCGTTCCCAGGGCCTATCGATGTTTGGTGTCACCACAATGCTCACCATGATTGGAATATTTCAATGATGACCTTCCGTTAGTAAGTGACCCAAAATAACAATATAAAAAGGGGTCCAAACCAGATTTTTATGCTAGTCCTTCCCCAAATCATTCTACCATTTCTATGGTTTGAATATACACATTCTTGCATTCTTGAGGGGAATCTGGTCCCGGCTCACACTTTGGAACTCGTTTGTGCTTTGTTTCCTGGCTGACTGTGTGTGCAATAATTATTCAATTAAATCAAATAAGTATATTTTACACGTAGGATACGTGAGGAGTTATAACACATAATACCACTTGTGTTCAGTATTCAGAGTAATGAACCTTAACTAAGGGCATGTGACTGTTAAGCGTACTGGATTCACAAATGAGACATTTTGTGCTTTACAGTGAAAGGGAGAAACTCACCTCAACCACCACCAATGTGTTGCACCCAACTGCTTACCTGTGATTTTGTGTGACCACGGTGCTGGTGTGAGACTTCTCCTTTTTCACTGGGTGCTGTTTCCCACACAAATATTACACAGGACAGGAAATGAGACACATCATCCATGAATTCACATCCCCCTGCCTTCCTCTCTCCCAGGTCCCTAACAAAATGGTGCTTGCTGTCAAATGGACTTTGATAACTTTTCATTTATCGTTGTCTGAAGACATAGCCTAAACAACCTTCAGCAACTGGGACCCTCAGATTTTTTTCTTCTTGAAAACCTGGACAAGGTTTGAATAGTGCCTTGGTATTAGCCACATAACCTGTAAAATGTATACTGTATTGGTAAAGCAAGGTTCTAGGAGGGACCAACTCTCTGTAATGTGCACACAGCTCACCTGTTGTCTTTTACAGAGTACATCCTGCCGGGGGTTCTGCTGTTTGAACTCCTTCTCCCGGCTCAACCTCTGCTCCTCTGCCCGCTCCTCCACCCGCTCCTGTGCCATCCTCTCCGCCTTCTCCTTCTCCCTCTGCTGCCGTTGCTCCTCAATCTGCATGTCTAACTCATGCTGGAACAGGGAAAAACCTCACATTAGCACAGCCAATGGAGAACATCAGAAAAAAGGCAGACCACACCTTGTAGTGTTGGGCATTGTTAGCAACAAGAATGAAAATGATCATAATTGAGATTTCTGAGGTCACCACAATGAGTCAGGACAGCACCTTCTAATCTACACCACAGTTCCCCCATCGCTGCACTGAGGCATTGTATTTTGTTTGTGCACAGGGAAAAATGCCCCCTCCTGGTCATCCAATGCCACTATGAGTAGCATCCTGGGTCTCCTGTCTGGGAAGTTTCTGTTCTGTTACTTTTGTTCCATTTCAATTGGGGGCCATGCATTTTCTTAATTACATAAAATAGCCTTACATGTATAAATATGTGGAGCTGAACCCATGCACACAAACTTTGTGACATACCCTGTACTCCTCATCTCGGACACGTTTCCTTTGAATGAGCTCAAGCTGGGCTGGGTCCAGAAGACCGCTCAGGTTGTGGGCATATCTGGAGAGAGAACCTCTTCATTATTGAACTCTCACATAATACTGCATTTACATACAGCACTTTTGCATACATGTCAACCTTTGGACATTAGCATGAGTTAAATTTCTGGCTTGGAAAAGTGGGACAGGGTTGTGGCTAGGGGCTAGTATGAGTGTGAGATTGATGTCAAAAGTGTCTCATATAAGATGTGAGACGAATGGTATTTTCACATGCATGGTATGTGCTGCTCGAGGATAATGTTTAGAACACATAAAGTCACATAAATTGGTGCTCACCTGCTACTTTGTGTGGTCCCCATGGCAGCACGAAGCTCCTCTGGCTTCACTGTGTCCTGCAAAGCCCCACACAAGTATTACACAGGACATGAGGAAATGGGTCATCACCCATTCACCTCACCCTTCCCTGCTTACCTTCCTCACTCCCTGTAAATGAATCTTGCTGTCAAATAGACTTTGAATAACTTATGTTTATGTGTGGTGAGTGTTCTACTGCAAAACGGCTGCCGTGCATCACCAAGGTGGGTTCTATGCATTGTTGGTGCTTGAGGTGAGTTTTCCCCCTTCACTGTAAAGTGCTTTGAGATCATGAGATGAAAGGCGCTACATAAATGCAATCCATTATTATTATTATTATTATTATTATTATTATTATTACGTACTATGGTCTGAAAGATTAGCCTAACGAATAGGCTGAACTACTGGGAGAATCTTGACAGAGTTTGAATAGCCTCTTGGTATTAGCCATTTAACTTGTAACACAGTTAAATGGACATGTGCAGAAGCATATAAGAGCAGTATACAAGTCTATACTGCTTGTCTACACAATATACAAGTGTATACTTTATTGGCAAGGAAATCGGTTCCGGGGGGAACCATCTGTATGTAATGTACAAATAGTTCACCTCCGGTCTTTTGCCGAGTGTGTCGTATGGGAACTTCCACTGCTTGAAATCCCGCTTCTGCCTCCGCTCTACCATCTGCTCCTCTGCCCGCTCCTCCGCCAGCCGTGCCGCCTTCTCCTGTTCCTTCTGCTGCTTCTGCTCCTCGATCTGTGCAACCAGGTCACGCTGTGACAGGGAAACTCACATTAGCACAGTGAATGGAGAAAATCACTGAAAAGACAAATTATGCTTTCAGTGCAAGCCAACGTATGTGACTTTACTTCAGAATTCAAACAAGAATAACAAAGACTTCTAGTTGTTTGTGAAATATCACGTTTCCAGCAATGTTTTGATTGCGCATTTTCATGTGGCTTTTACTTGGCAATCATCATATTGGTACTCTTGTTATCTCAAAACACACGTCTTCATTTTTCTTAGTCTTTGGAACATGTCCCATGACCTAAGCCACACCTTATATTCCTCTTCTCTGAGATGTTTCCTCTGAATGGACTCAATCTCCACTGGGTCAAGGAGGGTGTGGGTGTATCTGGAAACAGAAAAACTCTCCTGAAGTATTACAGTGTGCATACAGTACTTGTGCAGGTGTTAACATTTGAACACTGGCATGGGTGAAACTGCTGGTTGGGTGTGCGGGACGGCGGGGGTGGTGGGTTATAGGATTGTGTGAGTTTGAGGTTGATGTGTGCAGTTACAGGTGTGCATGTACATGCTGCTTTGGCATCATTTTTGTATTCATATAAATAGGTGCTTACCTGTGATTTGGTGTGACCCTTGTGCTGGTGTGAGACTCCTCTTTCTTCACTGAGTGCTGTTTCCCACACAAATATTACACAGGACAGGAAATGAGACGCATCAGCCATGAATTCACCTCACCCTGGCTGCCTATATTCCTCTCCCCCTGCTCCCCAAAAAATGGTGCTTGCTGTCAAATGGACTTTGCCTTTGACTTTTAACTGTCATGTCCTGTGGTCTGGTGGCATTTACTAAGACATAGCCTGAACTACCTTCAGCAACTGGGACTCTCAGATTTTTTGGAGAATCTGGAAAATCAGGTTTGACTAGCCCCTTGGTATTAGCCACATAACCTGTAAAATGTACACTGTATTGGTAAAGCATTGTATTGGTTCTAGGGTGAACTATCTGTCTGTAATGTGCACACAGCTCACCTGTTGTCTATTGCAGAGTACATCCTGCTGGAGGTTCCGCTGTTTGAACTCCTTCCCCCGGCTCAACCTCTGCTCCTCCACCCGTTCCTCCACCCGCTCCTGTGCCAGCCTCTCCGCCTTCTCCTTCTCCCTCTGCTGCCGTTGCTCCTCCATCTGCGTGTCTAACTCATGCTGGAACAGGGAAAAACCTCATATTAGCACAGCCAATGGAGAACATCAGAGAAAAGGCAGATGACACCTTGTAGTGTTGGGCATTGTTAGCGACAAGAATGAAAATGATCATAATTTAGATTTCTGAGGAGACCACAATGAGTCAGGACCTTGGTTTAACATCTCATGTGAAGGACAGCAACTTCTAATCGACACCACAGTGCCCCCATCACTGCACTCGGGCATTGGATTTTGTTTGTGCACAGGGAAAAATGCCCCCCCCAGTAGCATGGGTTTCCTGGGTCTCCTGTCTGGGAAGTTTCTGTTCTGTTACTTTTGTTCCATTTCAATTAGTGGCTATGCTTTTGGTCAATTGACATAATTGTCTTAGTCTTACATGTACAAATGGAGCTGAACCCATGCTCACAAACTTTGTGACATACCCTGTACTCCTCATCTCGGACACGTTTCCTTTGAATGAGCTCAAGCTGGGCTGGATCCAGAAGACCGCTCAGGTTGTGGGCATATCTGGAGAGAGAACCTCTTCATTATTGAACTCTCACATAATACTGCATGCACATACAGCACTTTTGCATACCTGTCAACCTTTGGTCATTAGCATGAGTGAATTTTCTGGCTTGGGAAAGTGGGACAGGGTTGTGGCTAGAGGCTTGTATGAGAGTGGGATTGATGTAAAAAATGTCTCATACAACATTGGTAACACCATTCTTCCACAAGAAATTCCATCATTTGGTGTTTTGTTGATAATGGTGGAAAATGCTGTCTCAGGCGCCACTCCAGAATCTACCATAAGTGTTCAATTGGGTTGAGATCTGGTGACTGAGGTGGTCATGACATATGGTTTACATCACTTTCATGCTCATCAAACCATTCAGTGGCCACTTGTGCCCTGTGGATGGGGGCATTATCATCCTGGAAGAGACCACTCCCATTGGGATAGAAATGGTTATCACTGAGGGATAAAGGTAATCACTCAGAATGGCTTTATATCTATTGTTGTTTACCTTGCCCTCTAAGGGGTTGAGTAGACCTAAACCATGGCAGGAAAATGCAGCCCACACCATAACAGCGCCGCTAGACCACTTCACCATTAAAAACAAGCACTTGGGCCTATAGGTTTCTTTTTGGTGCGCCACACATGCACACATCCATTTGTTGAAAACAGGGTGAAGGATGATTCACCTGACCATATAACTGTTTTACACTGCTCAGTAGACCACTGCCTGTGTTCTTTGCACCACCTTATTTGGAAACATGCATTTTTAGGTATAGTAAAGGGTTTATGTACGGAAAACCAAGCATAGTATCCCTCTCTGAGAAGTTCTTGCAGGACTGTTCTTCATGAAACTGCCTGCTTGTGCTCTAGATTGATATTCGTAGTCAACTGATTCAGAGTTGCTTGTCTGTTTTGCCTTGCATTTCAAACCAACGCACAAACATCAACGGTCGAGGACTATGAACTTCTGACCACAGTTGCCTCTAGTTGATATCTTTCCCTCAGACTTCCAGGCCAACATCACCTTAGCCACTGTTCCTCGTGAAACATCAGCAATATGCACAGTCTTTGCCACTGAAGCTACTGCCAAACGTTCTCCAACAATCACCCTTCTTTTGCTCTTCTTCTGGACGTGGTAACCAAAACAATGAGCAGCTGGGCCTACTCTGCATTTTTATATATGACCCTAAGCATGATGGGATATGAATTGCTTAATTAACTCAGGAACCACACCCGTGTGGAAGCACCTGCTTTCAATATACTTTCATTTACTTAAGTATTTCCTTTATTTTCAGGTACCTGCATTTTCAGAATCATGTTATGTGCTGTTTGGGGATATGTTTAGACCACATAAGGCCACATAAATAGGTGCTCACCTGCTACTTTGTGTGGTTGCCATGGCAGCATGAGTCTCCACTGGTTTTACTGTGTCCTGCAAAGTCCCACAGAAGTATTACACAGGATAGGGGGAAATGGGTCACCAGCCCTGAATTCACCTCACCCTTCCATGCTTACATTGCATTACAGACATTTAGCACTCTTATCCAGAGGGACTTACAGTTTAGTTTCTTTACATAAAATCAATTTATAAAGGTGAATATTTTACTGAAGCAATTCAGGCTAAGTACCTTGCTCAAGGGTACAATAGCAGTGGCCCACCTGAGAATCAAACCTACCTCTTGAGTTGCAAACCCAGTTCCCTAACCATTACACTACACTGCTGCCCACTGCTTACACTGTTTACATTCCTTGCTCCCTACTCCCTGTAAATGAAGCTCGCTATCAAATGCACTTCTAAATCTGTCATGTTAATGTGTAGTGAATCTTCTGACACAAAATGGCTGCCATGCTTCACCAGGGTGGGTTCTACACATTGTTGGTGGTTGAGGTGAGTTTTCCCCCTTCCCTGAAAGTGCTTTGAGATCACGAGATAAAAGGTGCTGCATAAATACAATCCATTATTATTATTAGTAGTAGTAGTAGTATTATTGTTGTTAGGTACTGTGATGTGAAGCATTTTACTGGGAGAATCGAGACAGAGTTTGAATAGCCTCTTGGTATTAGCCATTTAACTTGTAACACACACTGCTTGTATACAAGTCTATACTGTATTGGTAAGGAGACAGGGTTCTGGGGGAAACCATTAGTAATGTGTGCACAGCTCACCTCTGGTCTTTTGCCGAGTGTGTCATGTGGGAAGTTCCACTGCTTGAACTCCCGCTCCTGCTTCTGCCTCCGCTCCTCTGCCCGCTCCTCCGCCAGCCATGCTGCCTTCTCCTGTTCCTTCAGCTGCCTCTGCTCCTTAATCTGTGCATCCAGGTCACGCAACAACAGGTAGAACTCACATTAGCACATCGCATGAAGGAAATCACAGATAAGACAAACAATGGATTTAGTGCGAGCCACCTTATGTTTACAAAATATTACACAATGGGAGTCACAACAGTCCTGAGTTCATCCTCTGGTCCCTCACAAAATAGAGCATTCTGTCACATGCACTTTGGCTAAATTGGCTGTGCACTATTGTGCATGTGCTTACATTTACATTACATTTTTGCCCATGCATATCCCAAATTGTCTCCAACACCTTTGACTCATGGATGCAATCAACATGTATTAACAAACAAAAAAATGCAAGTGTGACATTTGTTTCTTTAATAAGTTTAGGTTACTTTTTAATTTGTTTCGATCATTGCTGAATTTGCCAGACTGTGTTTGTTAAGAATATTGTAATTCAAAGTTAAGGACAAGTGTTGATCCAGGCCTTTTTTGTGCAATAGTGGTACTGCACCCTTAACATGTAAAGTCAATCAACAAATGTATTCTATACTTCCAATGGGTACTAGCAGTGCTACAAATGTTGTAGGTGGCACCTGTGATCAAGGTAAATAAGAATAATAAAACTGAAAGATCAAATAGTAAGGGTTACTTGAGTTAAAGCTTTGGAACTAAAAGGAACATTTTAATGTTCAGAATAAGATTTAAAACCTGTGCTATACCGTTTCTGAATAATCTCTAGTATTAGCCACCTAACTTGAACGGGAATTATAGAGACAAGTGTACACTGTATTCCGGGAGAACCATCTGTCTATAATGTCCACGCAGCTCACCTCCTGTATTTTGCTGGGCATGTCCTGTGGAAACTTCTGCTTGAGTTCCTGCTCCTGTGCCAAGCTCCTCTCCTCCTCCAGCCGCGCAGCCTTCTCCTGCTCCTTTCGTTGCTTCTGCTCCTCCATCTGTGCAACCAGGTCACGCACAGAATGGAGAAAATCTCAGGGGAACCTCAGTGTGAGGGAATTTATGGATTTATTCATTACACAACTATCATGAATGGAGAAAATCTTCTCTACAGGAAATATGTCTACTCATTTAGATCAGCGTAATTTGAAAATAATTTCATGACACAACATGTTTGCTTGTGTGTGACAGGATAGGTTATTTTATAAACGTATGATATTTTTTGTGCTTGTAGCAAGGGAGTGTTTTTGAGTTTTGGTCTTCCATTTTAGCACTTGATTGGACATCATCAGCATGGTACAATTGACGTCTGTCACTTTAAACAGGTTCAAACTGATTGCATTTGAAACCTGGTGCAGCCAGATTTTAAAAAGGGGCACTCTAACTAAGCAATCATATGAAATTCTAAAGTGAAAGTGAGCAGCATCCCATTTCCAATGAGTTAAAACTCTTGCACAATATTTAACCATGTACAGAAGTGTAGATCAAAATAATTGATGATAAATTAAGTGTTTCTAAGAACCAGAAACCTGGCTACAACTACTTAAGGGCCCTATTATAGACTGACTTAAGCACCTGCTTAAATTCCAGGTAATACAACAGTTGTACAGAACAATGTGTTTGTTTCAGACTTCTTTCATGCAAGTGCTAAACTCTGGACTTGGGTGGAGCACCACCAAAATGTGCATTAATCGTTTCTGAATACCTTGCCCTCTGATGGCTAACTATAAGGTTTCAGAGAGTTTCAATGGTTTTTTCCATTCAAGAGTCTCAACTCAAGGATCGTGTGCCTTAAATAAAAAAAATCTTGGGCAGATTTGACTAGTTGTCCACTGTTGCATGTAAATAGTTGAAAACTATAAATTTGCATTGGCATATATAAGATATATATATATCCATTTTCTCAATCCAACTGCTTTGTGGTGAATTTAAGAGGACATTTATTGCACTATTGTCTGCACCAACGTGTCCCTATGATTACATTTAAGGAGGGTTTAAAAGGAGGAGCACCTGTGTAGACAATCACACCAGTAGCCGAGATGGAGAAGAAGGAATCAAAGTGGCAATTTTTTTTTCTTCTACAAACTCTGGATGCCTGAAGAGCATTTATTTGGGGGTCAAACCAAGATGCTTTTCATCAAAACCGTTTTGTAAACCGTCCAGCTTGCAACCGCATTGAGATTTATGATAATTAAATTGAGGCTTCCCATCCGGATTTCCCTGTTCAAACCAGTCGCCAACTCTATCATGCGAATACGGTATCAGTCAGTGGCGAATTTAGGGTTTTAAAACAGGGGGTGCAATGGGCAGAAATCATTTTCTTTTAAATGTTTTTTGACATTGATTTGAAAATTGTTATATTTTCATCCCAACAGTAGTGTGCAGATGCACCCGCGGTAAAATCGCCACTGTTATCAGTACTAAAACCATACCTTGTACTCCTCAGCTCTGAGACGCTTTCTCTGCATGACCTCATCCTGAGTCGGCCCCAGTAAATCGAGGCTCTGGCAAGACCTGTACAGAGGAAAATCTAGTGTTACACAGAACATTTGCATCAACCTATGAAACTCAAATAGTCAATGATGCCAAGCGAATTAATTACATGCATTATTTGGGGTAAAGACATTTGTAATCAACTGACATTTGAAAATATCGAATCCTTTAAAATATAAATTATAATTTAGTCCAGCAGTCGAACCTGAAACCTACAACTTACCAGGACCTTTGTGGTCTCCCTCTACCTAAATCCATCTATCCGAATTTCATACTATCCAACTATCATTGCATTATTGGTGTTGTGAAAATTGTTCAACTAGCCTAGTTGGCAGGTTTATTGTGTATACGTTATAACTGCGCTGATGTCATAATGCATTGGAAGGTTCCGATTGTGGCGACAGTTCGTTGGTAACAGATGTGGTTCGAATGAATGAGAATCTAACATTCGCCTAATTAGCCTACACAGTAAGAAAATAATCATAGTTAGTCAAGCTAAGGTAAATCCCTCATAAAAAAAACAATCGGACTCAGCTGTGAATGTGTGCTTTAGGGTGGGGAATGTAGCTCTTTACTTTGATAGTTTGTTCTAATACAGCAGTTCAATTTATCGTGCATAACAACGGTAACCTCTAAATGCAAGCGGGTATTGTAACGGAAAACTGTGTGGCCAGATTTCGAGATTTAAATCCAATCAATAGGTTTCCACCTATGTAGAGGCGTAAAATTTAGCTGCGCCTGTGCCGAGTCAGCTAAGGAAATGGTAACTATCTAACGTACCTTACGTATGGAGACTTATTTCCACTCTCAATAGTTGATAGTTGCATTTCCATACTACTTGTGCTTACCAGTCAGCGGTTGTTATAATCATACTGGTCCGAATATAGCCTACACGAGAAGTGTCAAGTTTGTAGCTAGGGTGTGAATAAAAGGTGTGAATAAAAACGGAACCTAGTGTATGTCTTTGGCTTCATGAATGACATATTTACAAACACGGAATATGTGGTTTATGGAACTATGGAACAGTATTACAGAGGCCGCATCTTAAAAATAATACTTCTGTGTTGCTATCCAGTCTCAGGTGGTGTCAGGTTTTTGTACAGAGTATATGGGTTTCCTGTCACTGGGCTGCAGGGCACAGTAGTACAGTGCAGAGTCTGTCACTTCAGCAGAGGAGAGCTCCAGACGCACATTGTTTTTATCGAGTGTAACAGACAGCCGGGGATATGGAGGTTTCGCTTCATATACGTTCCTTCCTTTTTCAAAGATGAGGAGGAGGAATTCGGGTTTGGATCCGGGGTATTGGCGATACCATTGTAGATTATTTGTATAACCAGAATAGTTGCATGATAGTGTAACATCATTGCCCACTAAAGCATGCACTCCATACGATGTTGGTATTATTTCATCCTGAAAACTGTCACCTGCAGAAAATAAATGTTTTATTCAGATAAAATATTGTGTATTTTATGATTTTGACAAATTCATATAAATGTGCCAATTATTTGTATACACATACAATTCATGAGCAAAGTAGAGAAGCATCAGTCGCTACAATTTACTATAATACAGCAGTTAAATGCACCTTTTACATTGGGGATTTTGAACAGAACGTCTGAATGAAACAACAGTACCACATGTGAGGGGAAAATGCAGTATGCCACTTACCAACCGTTGAAAACAGAAGAAATAAACAGTGCAACATAATGGCTCTTAGAAGGAAACACTGAATTTGAGCACAACTAGAACAGAGTCCTCCACTCTGACTCCCTCTGCCTAGTTTTAACAGGATACTCCCCCCACTCATTGACTATTTAGCTCCTCCTCTGGACACAAAACACAACTGAGCATCACATGCTTACACTCTATCAGCCTTATTCTGAGGTGTAATAGTGGCCAAATTGTGCTGGTAATACAAGAAGACTTTAAAAATATATGTGTGAGAGGTTTACACAGAAACAACTATAGTGATAATATTACATAGAAGCCCATCAGCAAAAGATTAAAATATTTTAAATAAAGCTCACAAACAACACATAATGATTAATAATCACATGTGATATGTCAAAGCGTAATTCATTCTCTGTTCTTATGATCAATCTTTCAATAGCCTCAACAGATTAATTTCCATTTTCTTGAATTTAGCAATTTGGTGGATCAACATTCATAAAAATATACAACTCAATCACTACAATTCAATGAAAATTAAGAGCTTTTATATTTTTATTTTGGGTCACTGTATAAAGACCAGCATAGCGCACATAGATAGTCTCACCCATCATACCTAAGACTCTGATAATAAATGCTCTGCTGACTATTTGTTATTTTGGGGTAGTAAGAGGATAGTTGAGAGTGGTAGAATCAAGGCTCCACCATATTTTGTTTAACAGGTTTGTATAATTTGGGTTTTTAATCCATTTTTGCCATTACCCATTAGACTCATGATTTTGTCCTTATGCGTATCCTTATAGTTCTTGGTTACTACAGAAAAATAACCATGGAAAAAATAGACATATATTAATGTATTAATAATTTATAATAACATTTTTCTCACATTTATTATGCTTGTGTATGGGTAATTTTCACTATGACAGCTGCAGAACTTTTTTTTAAATTGCATGTGCTTTTCAATGGATCTCTAAAGGCCTGGGGAGGTGGCAGGGAAACGAGTCAGGAATTATAATGAAAAGACAGGAGCTTATTTACAGTTGTGCAATGGGTGCTGAAGAGATTGCATTTACATTGGAACAATAAACTAAAAAAATATAAAAGTATATGATTATATTTAAATATAAAAACTGTATGCTGTTGATGTGCAGCTCAGGTGGTTAATTTCTTGTTTTCAAAAAGACCAGTTTTAGATATTCAAAATTATCTGGTAGGCAAATATTAATTTAGCCATTATAGTAATAGTAAATATATTATAACTATCTTAATTAGCTATCAAAAAGTAATAGGTATCTAAATACAGGATTGCTTGCTTGCTATCGCTTGTATAGATCACATGATTGGTTAGCTTCCATATAGTGGTCATGTAGTTTCTGGAGGTGAGGTAGTTAAGTGGCTCACGGAAGACGGAAACCTGTCTTGTCTTTTTTGATGGGAAATCCCTGTAATTTAAAAACATGCATTTGCAGTCTAACTAATTTTAATGATTTAATCTGGAAAGTCATGGAATTTCACATTTTGGTTATCGTTTTGAAATTAAATGTAGTGATTAAAATGAAGTTTTAGGCCAATAATTCAAATGAATAGAAGTTAATTACACCCAGAGAGTCCATCTAAGCTTCCACTGAAATTTCTTGATGAAATATCAAAAATGAAAAAAATTATGAAGCAGTTATCAACAATGATCAATTTCGAGGCTTTATGTGCAAGATTTACCATATCCATTATGATATTACCTGTTAAAATGTTTTATTTTCATGACTAACCGGCTAACAAGCTTTGGCTAATGCTCTGTGCACAAAGTCACCAGTGGAAAATGTCTCTTAGAAAGAGGGTGAGATTTCATGTTCCTGAGCAGCTATTTGTAAAAATTCTGTAATATGTGATCAGTTAAGATCAAATTGAATACTGTACTGAATATGTTTCCTTCGTATCTATTAACTGACCATAATGTTGTGTGCTACATCTGTTTCAATGCATAACAAAATAATTCCCTAATGACAAGAACAGGCCAGTCAGCCATCTAGGTTTATCATTTAACTACAGTCTAGAGAACATTGTGTAGCACTGCATCAAGTCTGGACTTGAATATCCCAAAGTCATGGATCATGGCCAAGGTCATAGAAATTCAAATCTGGTGTCATGGTAAAATCATGGAATTTGAATTCAGTGGATGATGAAAATATATTATCTTCAGTACAAACACACAACAGATGCATTGGAATGGAACCACTGATACACCACTGTGCACCACAGTGCACAGTAATAAATAGTGGTGTCTTTTAGAATTAATGATGAAATGGTCAAAACCATTTTTCCATTTGAAATTGATTAATCAAATCTCTCTTTGGCCAAATCTGCTGTGGACCCTCTACACAGTATAAACTGAGGGGCTGACCCAGGATAATGGCGGTACCAGTAGAGGGTATTATATGAGCTGCTGGTCTTGAAGGAACATTCCAGAGTGACTTGTCCTGTCTTTGATATTGCTGACTCCTTTTTTTAGGAAAAGCCTAAAAATAAAAAATAAAATAAATCAAAGTAAATATTAAGTAATCATAATTGTGGACGATTAATGACAGAAACAAACCAAGGACTTCCAATGAGGTCACTAAAAACACCTTACAGAAGGAAACGGTTAACACCAGCCCTGCAAAAGGCTGCATCTTGTTATGAAGAGAACATTCAGGTTATTCGAGGAAAGAGAACCTGAGGCAGAATGTGTGTCTTAGTTTTTCAGTGAGGATGTGTGGGAGGGGCATAGTGCCCAGAGTGCAAAATAAACTAAAACTACTGACTGTGTCATTTGTAGATGAGACTGAGAATCGGTATTGGACCTTAATATCTCCTTAAATTAATCCTTTCACTTGTTAATATGAGATTCCTGCAAATCAATTTGACTGCAGGGCACTGGAACAACATTGTAGCCCTTTGATGCACAAGCCCTCCACACCCCCTCTAATGCACAACAAAAATGACCCGTCATCAATAAAGACATACTATAAAAATAATTGTATAATCATTTTGTTAAAATAATGATTTTAGCAGTGATTTGGTCTACACAAGAACCATTGATATTTGAAATATGTTTTTTTGTCACTTTTAAGCACATATACACATATCTGATAACTGTCAATTTTGAAAAGAGATTGAAAATCTTCCTGTTGTCTCTGTAATATGCTTTGGGGGGTAAAATCTGGGACGACTGGGACCAGCCATGGCAGCCCTCTGGATGAAGAACATCAAAAGCACAAAGATCAAAAGGTTCCTTATCAAAAACAAGTTACCTGGATTGCTGAGTGATAAAATACATTTACTCCAAAGATATAGCAAATAAACACTCAAGTGTGCCTAAACGTCCATAGGAAATGAATGTGGGTCATTTTTGACCCATGTTGTGCATTAGAGGGGTAGTAATACAAAAAAACATTTTTATTCAAAAAGTAAGAAAGGAAATATCAAAATAAAGATTTGTGATTATCAAAAACAATTTTTTTTTTTTTTTTTTTTTTTTTTTTTTTTTTTAGTTTATTAGCACAAAAAAAAATATATAATACAACAAAGTATACGAAACAAATAAACATAACAAATTTGTGCAGGAGAGGTAAGAAACCCCAAAGGGCTTATAATAAAACCTCCCCTCTAGGATTTACTATTTATCCTGTTCTTTAACATAAAATGAAATTAAAAACAAGTAAAAAAGCAAATAAATTCATAATAACAGTAATAATAAAAATAAAATAAAAGAGTAAACACAGACACATAGCACATACATCCATGTACAGAGCACCTTAATTATGACACAGGTGTTTTTTCATGTTGGACTTGAATACAGACAATGATGGACAGGTTTTGATAGAGAGGGGACAGGTATTCCAGAGTGATGGACCTCTGTATTTAAAGGAGTGTTGACCAAGAGTTGTATGACAATAATGAATATGAATGTCCTTTGCTCGTCTAGTTGGATATGAATGGATATCTGAGTTCATTAAAAAGAAGTTGTTGAATACACTTGGTAGGCTGTGATGATCTTGAGACATACATTTATACATAAAAATACATGTTTGATAGACATTGATGTTGAAGATGGTTAACAGATTTAGTTTCTTGAACAGTGGAGCTGATGGTTCATAACGATTTGACGCAGTTGCCAATCGTAAAAATTTCTTTTGGATTAAAGTAATTTTTTGAAGGGCAGAAGGATATGTACTGGCCCATACGATGTTACAGTATGATATGTATGGGTACATTAAACTATAGTAGAGTGTTAAAAGACAGGATTGATTTACCAATGAACAAACTTTTCTAATGATGCCAAAAGATTTCATAGTTTTTTTACACACATAATCGATGTGATCTTTCCAGGACAGTTTTTCATCAACTAGTACACCTAAAAATTTGCAGAAGTGACTTGATTAATTTCTATATTATTCACAAACAATTTTGCATCTTCCTTTGCGTAATTTTTATTTTTGTTTCGGAAAATGATGAAATTAGATTTTTTTGCATTTAGAGAAAGTTTGTTCATCTGGAACCACTTTGCAGTATATGATAGAATATCATTGGCTTCTCTGATCAATGACCTAAAGTTTGTTTGTGATATGACAATATTGGTATCATCAGCAAATAGAATGGGCAATGCAGAATCAGACATCCTAGCAAAGTCGTTTATATAGATCAGAAATAGAAGTGGCCCAAGAATAGACCCTTGAGGCACTCCGCAGTATAGCTTGATTCTGTTTGAAATACAACCATTTATAGATACATATTGATCTCTATTATTAAGGTAGTCACTAAGCCAATTGATAACAACATCCTGAAAACCATAACGATGAAGTTTAGAAATGAGAATTTTATGATCGACTGTGTCAAAAGCCTTAGATAAATCCAAAAATATACCAATTGCAAACATATTATTGTCTAAAGCTGTGGAGATTTTGTCTATAAGTTGTAAGAGGGCCATGTATGTTGAGTGGTTTCGTCGAAATCCATATTGGTGTTTATACAGGATATTGTTATCATTCAGGTGTTTTAGCATTCGTGCATTGACTAGCTTTTCCAAAATTTTGGAGAAGCAAGGTAAAATAGAGATTGGTCGATAATTAGTAAAAATGCTAGGATCCCCTTCCTTGAATAACGGTATAACCTTTGCAACTTTCAGGTCCTTTGGGACAACCCGGTTTTTAAAGAGACAGAGAGAACATGGGTTAGTGGTTCACAAATTGCAGACGCCACTTCTTTTAAAATCTTGGCCTTGATTTCATCGTGACCAGCAGAGTTATTGAGGTTGACAATGATGTCAAGCACTTCTCTGGATGTAGGGGGTTCAAATTTACACAAGGTGGGAAAATGACCAGTAATATTATCTATTGGACATTCGTCTGTATGAGCTATTTTTTTTGCAAGAGTGCCACCCACATTGACAAAGAAGTTATTGAATCCATTTGCTATATCAGAAGGGTTATTAAATGAGATGTCGCCATCAGTAAATTGAGACGGGATTTTCACAGGAGCTTTTTTTTATTTAGTAATTGATTGATGATGTTCCACGTGGATTTAATGTTACTAGCAGACTCTTTAAACTTGTCTGAGTAATATTTCTTTTTTGCTATACGAAGTAGATGTGAAAATTTATTTTTATATTTTTTGTATGTATCAAGATTATGGGGGGTTGGGCTTTGCAGAAATCTTTTATATAGTTTATTTTTCTTTATAGAGGATTTTAATAATCCCAAAGAGAACCATGGTTTACTAGCTACTTGGCCTGACTTGATAAGTTAATTGAGGAATACCTGGATTGCTGAATGATGAAATTCATTTTTTGCAAAGATATAGAAAATAAACTCTCCACCGGGTCATTTTTGACCCATGTTGTGCATTAAAGGGTTAACGCCCTGACAAAGGAAACATTCACTTTTTTGTTCGAATAAAGTTTGGTGAATTTTGCAACATTTTGAACATCTCCACTAATTGGCTGTTAATCAAAATAATCACAACGAAACTATACAGCACTGCATACGATGAAACCCAGCAGAGATTCTTATATGTTCCCCTTTGTGCCCAGTGTTTTTGTAAGGGAGGTGAATACTTCATTGTCACTGTGGGCCTCAGTGCACAGTAATACACAGCAGAGTCAGACAGCTGCATCTTCTGTATTGTTAAAGGCACGCTGCTTGAGGTTTTGTCGAGATGAGCATCAAATCTCTCCTTGAACTCAAGCAAGGTGTCCCCTGGTGAAACTGTATCCCGTCTCAGCATATACTTAGGAAAGCCATTTGGATACTGTTTGTACCAGAAGAGATACAGTGAGCCTGTATGGCTTGTGCTATAACTACAGCCAAGTATCACTGATTCTCCTTCAAAAGCAATCACATCTCCTGTCAGCTGAGTCACTGTGTCTTCAGCTCTGCATTCTGAAAAAAATAACAAATTTATCTGTAACACAAAGCAGGAGTCAAACAAAATGAATGAACAAATGAGGAAAAGATTCAAATCATACCAAAGCAACAGGCACAAATAATCAGTAAAATCTTCAGCCCAATACCCATAACTGCACTGCAAAATGAGTCTCAAATACAGCAGACCAGTCTGTACAGTATGGGAGCTGCAGCAGTGAACTCTCACTAACAGCTGTTTCCACTCTTTGTTTCTGTAACTGCTGCAGTGTCAGGCTTTAAGAGGAGGTGCTTAGAAGACTGTAGATCTAAGAGAATTGGTGTCTGTTTTGCAATGCCGCCTCTTCATGGAAGAATGGAAGAATTTATAACAGTGTGTAATCTCAAATTCAGTAGATTGCATACCTATTAATTAGTGATCCAGTCATCCACATAAATAATTATTTATATATAAATAGTGCTAATTGTGACAGTATATACACTTTACATTTACATTTTACATTTTAGGCATTTAGCAGACGCTCTTATCCAGAGCGACTTACACAATTTACATTTCTTTACATACAATCCATTTACACAGCTGGATATTTTTTACTGAAGCAATTCAGGTTAAGCACCTTGCTCAAGGGTACAATGGCAGTGCTCCACCTGGGAATTAAACCAGCAGCCTCTCAGTCACAAGTCCAGTTCCCTAACCATTACACTACACTGCCATCCCGCACTTTAGGTGCTATGGTGTATACCTTCACCAACATATAAATTATACTAGCACACAGTATAATGATTTAATATTACAACAGTCCAGTCTAGATAATTGATGTTTCTGCATCTTTAGGAAACAAGAAGTGTCTAATTTAGAAAATGTTTAATTTGTTGGATCAATCTTTGACTTGACTCAATTTATTGTTGACTTCTTTATTTATTTATTGTCTTTCCAAATTGAAGGAAATGTTTGTCATCTTGTTTGTAAATGCCAGCACAGTGGTGCAAAATAATTAAGAAAAAATAAAATCTTGGTTAAGGAGCAATGCGTTAGAAGCCTTCCTATTAGGCTTGTCATGATGATAAGCTGTAAATTAGTGCTTTCCAACTCAGTTTGGAAGCTTTTGCCCATTCACACTGCTCATCGTTTTAAATGCAATGGTAATGGCTGCATTCAACATATGAATCAGTGTGCTGTTCAAATCTGTGCATTTGGCAATTAAATATAAATATTCATAATTTATTCATTAGCCAACATATTTATCATATTTCTTGTGCTTCCTATTAAGCATTGGGTTGTGTGAGTTGGTTGCTGTAACATCACAAGTAACTGAAGGAAAATACTTACACAGTGAAATACCGACATCTTCTGGGAAAGTGAAGACACTAAATCACATTGACATCAAGTAAAGTGGTGTTTTTCCTGTAGGTGCACTCCAGAGACTGTGGTTGATTAGAAGCACACCTGTGGTGCTGTGGGTGGCTGAAGAAAGCTGCATAAAATACAAAACTAGATAGAAATATTATAAATCAAACCACAACCAAATAATAATTAAAAAAGCGCTTCACCTTCTTAGTTACCTAGTAGGGCTGTGACGGTATGAAATCTTCACGGTATGATAATCGTACTACACAATATCACGGTTTTCGTTATATATGGTATCAGTTTTTAAGTTAAATAAAAGTTTACAACTTAACCTGTTTATTGTATGGCTCTTTGCAAATGTATATACAATTTTAGTTGAAAAATAACACAAAAAATGCAACTGAATATAGTTCACTCCTTGTAATTATATGTTAAAATCTATTTAAATCATTCACTTTGCAAAAGCAACATTTTACTTTACTTTATCAGCTTATCGGATCTAGCACTAGTTGCTACTCACTTTTTCATTGTGGCATAACGTGAACAATTCAATTTTCTTGAACATTGCTTTGATGTTCCTTTTGTTTATTGTTACATGCATTTTTTGTCATTTTCAAGTATTTACAGTATTATACGGTGTAAAACATTGTCAATTATGAGATAAACCTAGTTTCCAGCAGCTGTGTCCAAACTTTTGACTGGTACTGTAGATAACTCTAGAAAGGGCCTGCCACCAACTTCAACTGATAGCCCCCAGGATCATGTGATCTTAGTGCTGTTGGGTTTGAGTCCTTTAACTGCCAGGACCCTCTTGGATGTGAGCAGAGAGGCAGAGCTGATCAGACTCTACCAGAGATGCTGGCTCACTAACTCCCATGAAGTAAATCCCTTCATGAACATACAATAAAATTGAATGCCCTTGCTAAATTACCAGTCTCCTTGCTCAAAAAATAATTAGTAAAGTTTGTTCTGCATTGCCAATCTCCTAACTCACACCCAATGCCCCGGCCTTCAATCCTTTCATCATGCTTGAAGACTGAAGTTAGGAAATTTAATTTCCCTAACTATCTCATTCCTACCTCACCTCCCATCTACTGCAGAAGATTTGTACACTATCACTAATTAGTTGACCAATCAAAAGCCTGGGTTCTTGTCACATTCTCATGCTCACGCTCACCACCATTAATCAACCAATCAAAGGCCTGAGTTGTTACCACATTTTCTTACCTTCTCATACTTACCACCCTCATGATACCCTCAATTCATGAAACACCTGACACAATCCCAGAATTCAAATCAGAACAAAGAAAGGTACTGAATCACCCAAATAAACAAAATAATAACCAAAATGTACTACTTTTCTTCCAGACCCATTTGTTATGTATGCTCCAGTATCATCAGTGCATATTATAAACCTCTGTGTACCATTCTTAAGCCCCCAGCCTCCTCCTTAAAACATTACTTGTTCTTAATGATGTAGAATGCAATTATTGATAAATTATTAAGCATAAACCACATTACTTATCTGTGTTAAAGTGTTACCAGTTGTGGAAAACATATTACAGTCTCGTTTAAAAAAATTATATGAAAATTGTGGAATGTCTAAACAAGTATTGATCTGATTTAGCTGAGTAAACCATCTGTATAGTTTATTTAGATTTTTTACATTGATCTTGACACATTGATTCTTCAATTATTTTTTTCTCTCAATTCAATTCCAGTTTCAAAATGGAACTGGGCGGCACGGTGGTGCAGTGGATAGCGCTGTCGCCTCACAGCAAGAAGGTCTCAGGTTCGAATCCAGGCCGGGGCCTTTCTGTGGAGTTTTGCATGTTCTCCCGTGTCCGCGTGGGTTTCCTCCGGGTACTCGGTTTCTTCCCACAGTCCAAAGACATGCACGTTAGGCTAATTGGAGAGTCTAAATTGCCCGTAGGTATGAGTGTGAGTGAATGGTGTGTGTGCCCTGCGATGGAAAATGGAACTGAAATGTGCAAGACATCACAATGCAATGTACTAGAAAGCTAAGTGGATTAATTCAGTCCCATTCTTTTACAATGCTGACCTCTAGTAGAATACAAATGAATGACAATGTTGCAGGATGATGGTCCCCTGCTGACCAGGATGGTATTAAAGAGTCTATAGTGATATGGTTCAGAGAGATTAAATAGACAGGTTAAATTTTTAGGGATTAACTGTATAAGGTGAATAAGAAGTTCAAGACACATAGTTGGAACAATTTATATTAATGGATATTAAAGTACCTGCGTGTTATGCAATCACATGAAACACATGCCCAAATTAAAACAAAAAGCATCTGCGTGTCTGTGTGTGACGTGTGAGACCGCTGACCCATCACAGATGCAACCATGCAAGTTATGTAACACAAATAAAATATTGTCCACACTGTACATCAACAAAAGTGAAACAAGTCCAGAGGAGATATGAGGTGGTTTATTAACCCACAATTAAATACAAGGTGAAGTGACGGCTGGCAAATAAATGTGTAGCAATGTTATCTGATGCCTCCTGAGTATTGAAGATTCATCTTATTTTAATGTCATCAAATGCCTCCCGGCTATGGCTATTTAATATTTGCATTGCAGTTTTGAGGATGGCCTTCAATAACCTGCTTGGTCCTGTGGAAAGCGAGCACTACAAGTTCCATGTGGGCCAGGCCTGTCTCCTGGCTCCTGCTTTCTTCAAAGCCCCTGATCCTTTTTCTTGGTGGGCTGCTGAAGATTATCAGACAAGTTGGATTGCCTCAAATGTAGGGTGTAGCAGCTTTGAATCCAGAAACAGTCTATTATTAATTATTCCTTTGTAACAGGTTGCCCCTCAGAGAAAACCCAAGGGAACAAGGAGCAGAAGATGTTGAAATGCAATATATGTATCAAAATAATTAGATAGAATAGATATAATTAATACATTAAAATGTGTTTATGAAAACAATTCTAGAGATAGAGATAGAGAGACTAGACCTTGCCAGATAATACCCAACTTCCAGCTTCAGTGCAAAGCAGCAAACTATTTTTTGTTCATATAAATACTAGTTGCATATATGTATTTTCACACTCACACACTGTCTGTTTGGGGGAAATAACTACATTGTGGGATATGATCAGGGTACATTTGGAAGCTTTGATATAGACCAACCGAAATTTTTCAATTTACAAGCTCTGATATTCTATTTAAATGTTTCCAAAATCAGGAGATTATAAAATTACACCATAGTTCATTTTACAAATGTTTTGCTCAAATTACTTGTCAAATTAGAAAAGTAAAAATGGGCTAATTTAAGAATAATTCTAGTTCGAGTTTGTGAATCGGTTTGAGTCGATGTTGAAAAACTGAGCGGATAAGCATTGTAAAAATCTGTGTAGGACACAGAGGGAAGGGGTTTAGCTATGAGGTGAGAAACAGACATAGTACTCAGTGTTGGGCACAGAAGGAGGTTGTTGTATGAGGAGAGAAACAGACTCACACAATGTGGGCTTCAGAGCACAGTAGTATGTGGCAGAGTCAGACAACACAGCTGCAGCTATCTTCAGATTAAAGGTCTGGTTAGACTTGTCATGATGAGCTGTGAATCCTTCCTTATTCCCTTCAATGTATTCTCTGAGTAAGAGCTTTGGTGATTTATTATCTTGCTGGATGTACCAGAAGAGAAAAGGATTATTGCCAGTAGTTTCATACTGACAGTATAATGATGCTTTGTCCTTTTCTGTCAGGAATATTGAATGATTTTGAAAGATGGAATCACCTTGTGTTTCACCTGGAAAACATTACAAAAGGACATAGAAGCCATTTAGAAATTAGGTGCTTATATTATTTGCTTATAGTCTTTCATACATAAATTCAAATTATTATATCAGTTGTAAAAAAAACAATTTCATTAGGCATCATCAAAATTATAAGCAAATTATTCAGTATTCACTGCTTTCAGATGGCCCTTGCATTTTCACATTTTAGTACAAAATCTGGATAAATCCATGAAAATATACGTATCTTCTTACCTATAGTGTGAAAGAGTATCATGAATAAGGGGAGCATTTCTGTTTGTAGCCTGATTGTGTTGAAGTCCCTGTATGTTTCCTCTCTCTCCAGTGAGGTATAACAGCACAATGGTGAAGAGGTTTTGTTCTTGTAGCTCCTGTATTACCCGCCCCCTGGGGTTTCACATCTGCCAGTCTCTGGTGGTAGTGGCTGCTCATATTGGGGAAAAACTTGTTTATAATACTGACAGCTGTACTAAGTTAGAATATATTGTTGGGACTATACGTCTCACACTATATTTATAAAGTTTCCCATCATATTTATCATATTTCTTGTACTTCCTATAAATCTTTGGTTGTGTGAGTTTTTGCTGTGGCATTAATAAGGGGCGGCAGTGGTCAGTGGTTAGCAACATGGGCTGGCAAGCGGAGAGTTGTTGGATTGAATCCCAGGAAGGCCAACAAACAAAACAATGAACTGGAACCCAGAAGTATGCCAGTTCACTTTCTGGGGCACTGCCTTTGTGCCCTTGAGCAAGGCACTGAACCCCTATCTACTCCAGGGGTGCCGTACTATGGCTGACCCTGCGTTCAGACCTCTCTGATGATGTGTGTGCATCTAGGAGAGGTATGCAAAAAATTCATTCCAATTACTTTGTGTAACATGGCAAATACAGATCCTTAGAATAATACAATAATTACAAGAAGCAGAGTTATAATTGAGGGGAAAGGACATTTCACAACACAATGAAACCACAACATCTTGTGAAGGCAGTGCGCACTACTGAGGACAAGTAAAATGTGGGGTTTTTCCCAGCAAGTGCCTTTAGTGACTGTGGCTGATTACATTTTTACATTTCATTTTAAGCATTTAGCAGACGCTCTTATCCAGACCGACTTACAAGATGTGCATTAATACATGGTAGGAACAATCATAGTTCGCGAAAGAGATCAGTGTAGTAATGCAGCAATAGACATTGTTGTAGGCAGCTGCATACCATACCTGTAACACTGGGAAATAAAAGGTTAGTAATTTATTTTTTAAATGAGGAGTAAGCAGGGATACATATACAAGAAGTGTTGAACAAGTAGGCAGTGGTGATGACAATTGGGTAGATGTACAGAATTCAGTGGTAGTGGAGTCTGGAAAGGTGGGTTTTGAGTCTCTTGCAGAAGATCGCAAGTGATTCCGCGGTCCTGACCAATTGCAGAAGGTCGTTCCACCACCGAGGGCAAGAAGAGGAGAGGCAAGACCGCGAGGAGCGGCTGACGGGCGCCCAGAGGGATGGGACAGTCAGTTTGCCAGAGGAGGCGGAGGGATCTGGCTGTGGTGTAGGGTGGGATGAGTGCCTGGAGGTAAGGGGGAGCAGTTCCTCTAGCCACTTGAAAAGCAAGCACCAGTGATTTGAATCTGATGTGTGCTGTGATGGGGAGCCAGTGCAGAGAGGAGAGGGGTGACATGGGTGAACTTAAGTTAATTGAACAGCAGACGTGCGGCAGCATTAGAAGTAGGGCTGAGTAGGGCTGTCACAGTATCCATATAACTTCCTGACTGGCGGCATGGGCACTGACCACGGTCAAAATCAAATGACTGCCATGACCACTGTTCCTTTCACATTTTTTGTCTTCATATTTATTTTGAAGCAATTGTAGCCCCGTAAAACATACTTTGATGTTAACATGTTGTACTTTGATGTTACATACGTTAAAAAGATGGACATTATGATGGTCCAAATTATTTCTGGTTGTCTTCAAGTCTAGTAAAATCCTAAAGTAAAATGAATAATAAGAAGACGAAGACAGGTATAGCACCTTTCATACAAAAACATTATCTGCCACCTTTACAAATGGCTTTATGAAATCTCTCTCTCTTTGTCCCTCTCTCTTTCTTGCCCTCTCTTCCTCAGGGTACTCCCTCTAATGGTGACTTCAGCAATAGCATTATAAAAAAGGCATGAGAATCGGCAGGTTTACTATTGGAGTGAAGAGCATCAAAATGAATGTTATCAATATGTTTACACCACAAAGTGTATTATTCTTAGTAAAAACACTAGAGATGCATTGGACTGGAACCAGGCATGTACAGTCGATAAAATGTTGAGGCATTTCCTCATAACCATTTTGCGGTTTAGTGCCATATTGACATTACAGTATTAACAATCCACCATTTTTCAAATGGTCCTTTCATACTGCATATTTTTTTAATTACAAGAAAGTCTAACTCATAATCTGATTCATATTAATGTCTTAATATGTGCCTATGCCTGGTTCATACATAAAGTCATACTTAATTAATTAACCATTAGGGTTATTTTCCTCCCATCTAACTTAGGGTTGTCTGAGTTGGGTGCTGTGGCATCAAAAGAGGCTAAGTAATGGAGTGGAAATACTGCACAGTAAAATGGCGACATCATATGGGAAACTGAAGACACTGCAGCACAAGAAGGCCAAATATAGTGGTGTTTTTCCAGCAGGTGCACTACAGTGACTGTGAATGATTAGAAGCACACCAGAGTAGAAGTGGATGGCTGATTAAAAGCTGAATAAAATACATCAAACTATTATAATATTTTCAAACTAATGTTTTCAATATTAGACCTACTCATATTGAGATAGACAATGTAAAGACCTTTCTCTGCTTTATCCTATTCACCTGTGCTGTCGGGTAGACAGTTGAAAACAAAACTATTTTCAAATATTATTTGAACACAAATTTCAAATTCAAACCATTTTAATACAATCAATCTCCTTTTGATCTCCCATGCGTATGAAAATGTGTATTACATTTTGTAAAATAAACACGAAATCTGAAAATGTAGATGACATGAGGAGCACTGGCTGACTTAACCCAACTCTACCGCAGGTGGGATATGAATGGTATTCCACAGCTTTAAAATCTCGGTCACAGTAGACCAATGATATAGTCAGGCCTTGAGCCTGGAAAGTCTTGGCCAAAAAGCCCATCCTGTACTCCAAATGACAGTAATCAGTTGAGATGAAGATAAATGACTTCCGCATAATTAGATAATCTAACGCTTTACAGAATGTTGTATCATTTCTATTGACTGGGAGACTTTTGGGAACAGGTGATTGAAATTAGCCTTTGAATATAAACACTGAATGCTTGTTTTTTAACATTGAAACAGTGAATGCCCCTACCAAATAAACAAACATATAAATAAATAAATGAAATAAAGAAGTCTCTTCATGACAGGAATTTAATTTTCAAAATAAATACATTCCACTGAACGTTCCAGTCACAGAGGCCAGATTGGGTGCCATTTTCTCTGTGAATTAAAATTTCAGACTAAAATATCATACATGACTATTGGTGGCAGTGTATAACTTGAAACAATGAAAGACACTGACTCAAAATAATACTTCTGCCCTGTAAATCCTGTCTCAGGTGGTGTCAGGTTTTTGTACAGAGTATAGGGGTTTCCTGTCACTGTGGGCTGCAGGGCACAGTAGTACAGTGCAGAGTCTGTCACCACAGCAGAGGAGATCTCCAGATCCACACTCTTGGTCTCTTTATTAAGTTTAACAGACAGACGGGGATGTGGAGGATCAGCTTCTTTAATATAATTAGTGGATTCCATAATTAAGATGAGGAATTCAGGTTTAGATCTGGGATACTGGCGATACCATTGTAGACTGGCTGCTGATCCAGTGTAGTTGCATGACAGCATAACAGTGCTACCCTCCGAAGCATGAACTGCATTAGTTGTTGGAGTAATTGTATTACCAATACTTTGACCTGCAGAAAACAAATATGGCAGATAGTTATTTGCAAACATCATCATTGTTTTTGCAAAAATGCAAGTATATTTTATGTAATTGCTAATGAAACAAATTCAGCTTTAATATGAATGTTTCCAACAGAAAGTCTAAATGTAACAACAGCACCACAAATGAGAAAGAAATGCAATATGCCACTTACCCAACATTGTTGAAAACAGAAGAAATAAACAGTGCAACATCATTATAGCTGTTAGAAAGAAACACTGACTTTAAGTACAGCTAGAACAGAATAAGTCCTCTACTCTGACTCTCTCAGCATAGTTTTAACAGGAAACTCCCCTACTCTTTGACTATATAGCTCCTCCTCTAGAATCAAAACACAACCGCTGATCAAACAAAATAAATGTGTTTTGGATTTTTCTTTCATGTAAAATAACCTACTTAAAATTAATTTAAATATTTTGCCTACTTTTAAATATAAATGACCTCCTCTAAATATACACATCACATCCTCTACAGTTTACACAGAAAGGCATTTTGTGTTGTCTAATTCATATGTAAAATGAAGCATTTAGAATAAAAATGAACAAAATAATGCATACATTTCAATTTTAATGTTCATCCCTACACAAAGCTATAGTAATGTTATACAAATCATTCATAAAGCTATATCATATGAAAGCTAATCCCTTTGCTTTTTGAAAAAAAACTGTACTGTATAGGATTTTTTTCATAAATCTATCAAATAACATAATACAAATATTCTCAGACTTCCAAGTCTTTCATTTCCTCAGTAGCGTGCGGTTCAGTATCAAAGTCAATCGCTCAAACGTCACACTACACTGCACCGCGTTCTACAGTCCAAACATGAACGATACACAGAGATGCCCAACGCTCCCTTACTCCCCCCCTCCTGAAATGATTTATGACAGTTCTAAACTGTTTATTCACAGACATAGGTTTAGTGCAAGTACAGCTCAGAGACAGTCATATATCATCTATATCAAATAACACTGGGTCTGCGCAGTCGTTATCAAACGTTATTGATCAGGCAAGGCTGGTTGATGGTACAATGAGTATTTAATATTCAAATGATGTAATCTACTGCTGAACAATTAGTTGGCGCAACCCCCATGTGAATAATATGTTTGTGCACCCACCGCCTGGCTATGTGTGCACTTTCAAGTATGTGAGCACATATGCAGTCAGGCCTATTTTACATTTTGTTATCTGTTGTATTTTGGCAAACCACCCCCGCCCCCCCCTGAAATTAATTCCTGATTAATTGGTTGACCAAGACCAGTGGTCGAAATGAGGGGGGCACCCCCCCATAAGCAAATAACATTTTTTTAAGCTTGGGGGGGGCCCATCTTTATTTGAACATCTTTTAATAAATGCGAGTCAAACAGGACCAACCAATAGAAACAGTCTTTAAGGATTCTTTAAGATCTGTGTGTTCTGTCAGGCCAAAATGTGCCCGGCTGGCAAAATGTGACTGGGTTGCATCACCGAGGTTGCGTCACAATAGCATTCGAATGGCAGTTAGCGTCCGTTGCTAAATTATGGTCGGCTATGCAGACTTGGTCAATTTACTATAGCCCGTTGTTTAAATTTATTGGTGTTGGAATATTTGTTGTGTAACAGATGCATTCCTCAAGTTAAAAAACATAACAAGTCAGCCAGCATAGATGATAAAGGAAAGGTTTATGTTATAAAAAATCTTTGATGTCAGTGCATAAATCAGATTATTTTTTAAATCAAATTAAGTAGAAAGTAGCCATGCTAACTCAGTGCAAAGGCGCTACACCAGCGTGTGTCAAATATAACACAATTTCTCAATTTTTAATAAAAGGTAGAGGGGTTTAATACTAGAATTTGCTCCCAGGAAGTATTCAGTGGTCCATGTAGTTTGAAGATTTTCACCGTATTTTTGTGTGAGATTACATGCTTTTCACAAAATATACATTATTAAAGCCATTTCTAAATCATTTTTGTCCACCAGCTAATACACTATATGGCCAAAAGTCAGTGGACACCTGACCATCACACCTATCTGAGCTTGTTGGGCATCCCATTCTAAAACCATGGGCATTAATATGGAGTTGGACCCGCCTTTGCGGCTATGACAGCTGCCACTCTTCTGGGAAGGCTTTCCACAAGATCTTAGAGTGTGTCTGTGGGAATTTGTGCCCATTCAGCCAAAAGAGCATCTGTGAGGTCAGGCACTGATGTTGGATGAGAAGGCCTGGCTTGCAATCGGCGTTTTAATTCCTCCCAAAGGTGTTCAATGGGGTTGAGGTCAGGGCTCTGCAGGCCACACCAAACTTTGGTTGGTTTGGTTGAAAAAAATATTTTTTCTTTTAAAATACTGTACAGGTAATACATATAAATAAATTTGACTCACTGCTATGAAAATCAACCAACTACTGTCCAAAACTGGCTGCGTTTGTAGTTGTAGGATAACTCATTGTGAAGGGATCATTTTCATAATAACAACATTATATTCATTCAGTTTAATAATGCATTATATTAATTCTAATATTGTCTAGCTAGATGTCTAGTTGTGTTGATTCACTGAACTGAAGTCTATCAGGATACCTAAAGACAAAGTGAGAAATAGAATGCTGCCCACATGTATTATCTTCAGTACAAACACATGGCAGGTGCACTGGATTGAAGTCAGGTATGTAAAGGAGACACAGCAGATGTTTCCTGTGTGTCCAATGTCAGCATCACTCCGCTTCTCATTTCAAAGCTGTGGTAGCTTAGCAGCTTTTTGTAGGAGTGCTGCCATTTCTACTCCACTGTGGGCTGCAGTGCACAGTAATAGATAGCAGTGTCTTCAGGAATTAATCTTGAGATGGTCAAAACTGTTTTTGATTCATCAACAGCTGAAGAGAATCTCTCTTTGGCAAAGTCTGCTTTGTGGTGGTTATTATACTTATCATTATAGAGCATGAACTGAGGAGCTGACCCAGGATACTGGCGGTACCACTGCAGGGTGTACCTAGTGCTGCTGGTCTTAAAGGAACATTCCAGGGAGACGTCATACTCTTCTGTCTCTGATTTAAATGGCTCATCCTGTGTGATTTCATCTCCAGAGGAAAAGCCTAAAAATAATAAATGAACAAATAATGTTAGTAAATCAAACCTTTTTACTTATTTAAGAAATGAAATGAACAAGATTATTATGAAGAGAAGACTAATGGTGGGAACAAACTCAATACTTCCAATAAAGTTAAAGAAAACTTACAGAAGGAACAATTAACACCAGCCCTGCAAAAAGCTGCATCTTGTTATGAAGTGAACATTCAGGTTATTAGAGGAGAGAGAAGCTGAGGCAGAATGTGTGTCTTAGTTTTTCTGTGAGGATGTGTGGGAGGGGCAATAGTACCCTGATGAGAATGAAAAAGAAACTAAAGCTACTGAAGTGTAATTTGTAGACGAAGTTGGAAATGGAGATTGGGACTTAATATGCCCTATCAATACATTCTGCTTTTTAATAGAAATAGGCTTGGATTATATAAGTTTAGGAATCTTTGTTAGAAATATAAGTTGTATCTCTCATGAAATCACTATCTATATTTGAGGTCTGTGTAGAAGAGGTGTATCTCTCCAGACTGCATCATATGCCCTTGTTTGATTGATTGAACTTGTGTTGGTTCTTGGTGGCCAAGCATGTTTTGCCTCCTCATCTCATGTATGTACAGGTGCATCTCAATAAATTAGAATATCATGGAAAAGTTAATTTATTTCAGTAATTCAATTCAAAAAGTGAAACTCATATACTGTATTATATAGATTCATTACACACAGAGTGAAATATTTCAAGTCTTTATTTCTTTTAATTTTGATGATTATGGCTTAGAGCTAATGAAAACCCCAAATTCAGTATCTCAGAAAAATAGAATATTACATTAGACCAATAAAAAAAATGATTTTTAATACAGAAATGTCAGCCTTCTGAAAAGTATGTTCATATATATGCACTCAATACTTGGTCGGGTCTCCTTTTGCATGAATTACTGCATCAATGTGGAGTGGCATGAAGGCGATCAGCCTGTGGCACTGCTGAGGTGTTATGGAAGCCCAGGTTGCTTTGATAACGGCCTTCAGCTCGTCTGCATTGTTGGGTCTGGTGTCTCTCATCTTCCTCTTGAAAATACCCCATAGATTCTCTATGGGGTTCAGGTCAGGCGGTCCATCCATCCATCCATTGTCTAAGCCGCTTATTCCTGGTCAGGGTCGCGGGGGCTGGAGCCTATCCCAGCATGCGTTCCGGGCGAGAGGCAGGAATACACCCTGGACAGGTCGCCAATCCATCGCAGGGCACACACACCATTCACTCACACACTCATACCTATGGGCAATTTAGACTCTCCAATTAGCCTAACGTGCATGTCTTTGGACTGTGGGAAGAAACCGGAGTACCCGGAGGAAACCCACGCGGACACGGGGAGAACATGCAAACTCCACACAGAAAGGCCCCCGGCCTGGATTCGAACCCGAGACCTTCTTGCTGTGAGGCGACAGTGCTATCCACTGCACCACCGTGCCGCCGGACTATACGTCTCACACTATATTTATAAAGTTTCCCATCATATTTACAGTGGGGAAAATAAGTATTTCACCCCCTGCTGATTTTGTGAGTTTGCCCCCTTACAAAGAAAGGAACGGAACGGTCGGTCTATAAATTTCATGGTAGGTTCATCTTAACAGTGAGAGACAGAATATTTAAAGAAAATCCCAGAAAATCACATTATATGAATTTTAAACATTTATTTGTGTTTTATTGAGGAAAATAAGTATTTCACCCCCTAGCAAAACAGCAAGAATTCTGGCTCCCACAGACCGGTTATGTGACCAGGAGGCACACAGATTAGTCCTCTTACTTAATTAGTACTCCTAATTAAGTACTCGTTACCTGTATAAAAGACAACTGTCCACAGAATCAATCAATGAATCAGATTCCAACCTCTCCACAATGGGCAAGACCAAAGAATTGGACAGGAAAGGACATCAGGGACAAAATTGTAGACCTGCACAAGACTGGAATGGGCTACAAGACCATTGGCAAGCAGCTTGGTGAGAAGGAGTCAACTGTTGGTGCGATAATTAGAAAATGGAAGAAACACCAATTGACCATCAATCTCCCTCGGTCTGGGGCTCCACGCAAGATCTCACCTCGTGGAGTGAACCTGATCATGAGAAAGGTGAGGGAACAACCCAGAACTACACAGCTGGAGCTTGTTGATGATCTCAAGGCAGCTGGGACCACAGTCACCAAGATGACCATTGGTAACACACTACGCGGTAATGGATTGAAATCCTGTAGTGCCCGCAAGGTCCCCCTGCTCAAGAAGGCACATGTACAGACCCGTCTGAAGTTTGCCAATGAGCACCTGGATGATTCAGAGGAGGCTTGGGAGAAAGTGCTGTGGTCAGATGAGACTAAAATCGAGCTCTTTGGCATCAACTCGACTCGCCGTGTTTGGAGGAAGAAAAAAGCTGCCTTGGACCCCAAGAACACCATCCCCACCGTCAAGCATGGCGGTGGAAACATTATGCTTTGGGGCTGTTTCTCTGCTAAGGGCACAGGACGACTTCACCGGATCGAGAGGAGGATGAATGGGGCCATGTACCGGGAAATCTTGGGTGAGAACCTCCTTCCCTCAGCCAGGACACTGAAAATTGATTTCTAAGGATTTGGAGAGGATCTGCAAAGAGGAGTGGGCCAAAATCCCTCCTGGGATCTGCGCAAACTTGGTGACCAACTACAAAAACGTCTGACCGCTGTGCTTGCCAACAAGGGTTTCTCCACCAAGTACTGAGTCATGTTTTGCTAGGGGTGAAATACTTATTTTCCTCAATAAAACACAAATAAATGTTTAAAATTCATATAATGTAATTTTCTGGGATTTTTAAAAATATTCTGTCTCTCACTGTTAAGATGAACCTACCATGAAAATTATAGACCGTTCCTTTCTTTGTAAGGGGGCAAACTCACAAAATCAGCAGGGGGTGAAATACTTATTTTCCCCACTGTATCATATTTATTGTACTTCCTATAAATCTTTGGTTGTGTGAGTTTTTGCTGTGGCATTAATAAGGGGTGGCAGTGATCAGTGGTTAGCAACATGGGCTGGCAAGCGGAGAGTTGTTGGATCGAATCCCAGGACGGCTAACAAAAAAAACAATGAACTGGAACCCAGAAGGGTGCCAGTTCACTTCCTGGGGCACTGCTGAAGTGCCCTTGAGCAAGGCACTGAACCCCTATCTGCTCCAGGGGTGCCGTACTATGGCTGACCCTGTCCTCAGACCTCTCTGATGGTGTGTGTGTGTGCATCTAGGAGAGGTATGCGGAAAATACATTCAAATTACCCTGTGCGTAACATGCCAAATAAAGATCCTTAGAATAATACAATATTGACAAGAAGCAGAGTTATAATTGACGGAGTTATATCTCTCTCTCTCTCTCTCTCTCTCTCTCTCTTCTCGGACTCCCTCTAATGGTGACTTCAGCAATAGCATTATAAAAAAGGCATAAGAATCGGCAGGTTTAATATTGGAGTGAAGAGCATCAAAATGAATGTTATCAATATGTTTACAGCAGAAAGTGTATTATTCTTAGTAAAACCACTAGAGATGCACTGGAACCAGGATGTAGAGTAAATAAAATGTTGAGGCATTTCCTCATAACCATTTTGCGGTTTAGTGCCATATTGACATTACAGTATTAACAATCCACTTAGATTTTTCAAATGGTCCATTCATACTGCACATTTTTTTAATTACAAGAAAGTCTAACTGATAATCTGATTCATATTAATGTCTTAATATGTGTATATGCCTGGTTCATACATACATTCATACTTAATTAATTAACAATCAGGGTTATTTTCTTCCCATCTAACTTGGGGTTGTCTGAGTTGGGTACAGTGGCATCAAAAGAGGCTAAGTACTGCAGTGGAAATACTGCACAGTGAAATGGCGACATCATGTGGGAAACTGAAGACACTGCAGCACATGAAGACCAAGAGAAGCGGTGTTTTTTCAGCAGGTGCACTACAGTGACTGTGACTGATTAGAAGCACACCAGAGTAGAAGTGGGTGGCTGATTAAAAGCTGAATAAAATACATCAAACTATTATAATATTTTCAAACAAATGTTTTCAATATTAGACCTACTCATATTGAGATAGACAATGTAAAGATCATTCTCTGCTTTATCCTATTCACCTGTGCTGTCAGGTAGACAGTTGAAAACAAAACTATTTTCAAATATTATTTGAACACAAATTTCAAATTAAAACATTTTGTAAAATAAACAATCAATCTCCTTTGACATGATCTCCCATGTGTATGAAAATGTATTCCACATTAAATTTTGTAAAATAAACACAAAATCTGAAAATGTAGATGACACTCCAAATGAGCGCTGGCTGAGATGAAGATTAATGAAATATAAAAACTGAATGTTTGTTTTTCTATTGACATTGAAACAGGTGATTGAAATTAGCCCTAAACACAAATAAACAAATGCATAAATAAACAAATAAATACATGAAATAAAGAAGTCTCTTCATGACAGGAATTTAATTTTCAAAATAAATACATTCCACTGAACGTTCCAGTCACAGAGGCCAGATTGGGTGCCATTTTCTCTGTGAATTAAAATTTCTGACTAAAATATCATACATGATTATTGGTGGCAGTGTATAACTTGAAACAATGAAAGACACTGACTCAAAATAATACTTCTGCCCTGTAAATCCTGTCTCAGGTGGTGTCAGGTTTTTGCACAGAGTATAGGGGTTTCCTGTCACTGTGGGCTCCAGGGCACAGTAGTACAGTGCAGAGTCTGTCACCACAGCAGAGGAGAGCTCCAGATCCACACTCTTGGTCTCTTTATTAAGTTTAACAGACAGACGGGGATGTGGAGGATCAGCTTCTTTAATATAATTAGCGGATTCCATAATTAAGATGAGGAATTCAGGTTTAGATCTGGGATACTGGCGATACCATTGTAGATTGTTTACTGATCCAGTGTAGTTGCATGACAGCATAACAGTGCTACCCTCCGAAGCATGAACTGCATTAGTTGTTGGAGTAATTGTATTACCAATACTTTGACCTGCAGAAAACAAATATGGCAGATAGTTATTTGCAAACATCATCATTGTTTTTGCAAAAATGCAAGTATATTTTATGTAATTGCTAATGAAACAAATTCAGCTTTAATATGAATGTTTTCAACAGAAAGTCTAAATGTAACAACAGAACCACAAATGAGAAAGAAATGCAATATGCCACTTACCCAACATTGTTGAAAACAGAAGAAATAAACAGTGCAACATCATTATAGCTGTTAGAAAGAAACACTGACTTTAAGTACAGCTAGAACAGAATAAGTCCTCCACTCTGACTCTCTCAGCATAGTTTTAACAGGAAATTCCCCACTCTTTTGACTATAAAGCTCCTCCTCTGGAATCAAAACACAACCGAGGATCAGCCTAAATAAATGTGTTTTAGATTTTCTTTCATGTAAAATAACCTACTTAAAATTAATTTAAATATTTTGCCTAGTTTTAAATATAAACGACCTCCTCTAAATATACACATCACATCCTCTACAGTTTACACAGAAAGGCATGTTGTGTTGTCTAATTCATTCATATGTAAAATGAAGCATTTAGAATAAAAATGAACAAAATAATGCATACATTTCAATTTTAATGTTCATCCCTACACAAAGCTATAGTAATGTTATACAAATCATTCACAAAGCTATATCATATGAAAGCTAATCCCTTTGCTTTTGGAAAAAAAAAACTGTACTGTATAGGATTTTTTTCATAAATCTATCAAATAACATAATACAAATATTCTCAGACTTCCAAGTCTTTCATTTCCTCAGTAGCGTGCGGTTCAGTATCAAAGTCAATCGCTCAAACGTCACACTACACTGCACCGCGTTCTACAGTCCAAACAAACCCCATCTCAAACATGAACGATACACAGAGATGCCCAACGCTCCCTTACTCCCCCCCTCCTGAAATGATTTATGACAGTTCTAAACTGTTTATTCACAGACATAGGTTTAGTGCAAGTACAGCTCAGAGACAGTCATATATCATCTATATCAAATAACACTGGGTCTGCGCAGTCGTTATCAAACGTTATTGATCAGGCAAGGCTGGTTGATGGTACAATGAGTATTTAATATTCAAATGATGTAATCTACTGCTGAACAATTAGTTGGCGCAACCCCCCATGTGAATAATATGTTTGTGCACCCACCGCCCTGGCTATGTGTGTACTTTCAAGTATAAATGTGAGCACATATGCAGTCAGGCCTATTTTACATTTTGTTATCTGTTGTATTTTAATTCCTGATTAATTGTTTGGCCAAGACCAGTGGTCGAAATGAGGGGGGTCTGGGGGGACCCGGGACCACCCATAAGCCACAAGGCACCCCCCATAACAAATACATTTTTAAGCTTGGGGGGGGCCCATCTTTATTTGAACATCTTTTAATAAATGCGAGTCAAACAGGACCAACCAATAGAAACAGTCTTTAAGGATTCTTTAAGATCTGTGTGTTCTGTCAGGCCAAAATGTGCCCGGCTGGCAAAATGTGACTGGGTTGCATCACCGAGGTTGCGTCACAATAGCATTCGAATGGCAGTTAGCATCCGTTGCTAAATTATGGTCGGCTATGCAGACTTGGTCAATTTACTATAGCCCATTGTTTAAATTTATTTAGAATTTAGGTTGGTGTTGGAATATTTGTAGTGTAACAGATGCATTCCTCAAGTTAAAAAACATAACAAGTCAGCCAGCATAGATGATAAAGGAAAGGTTTATGTTATAAAAAATCTTTGATGTCAGTGCATAAATCAGACATTTTTTTAAATCAAATTAAGTCGAAAGTAGCCATGCTAACTCAGTGCAAAGGCGCTAAACCAGCGTGTGTCAAATATAACATGATTTCTCAATTTTTAATAAAAGGTAGAGGGGTTTAATACTAGAATTTGCTCCCAGGAAGTATTCAGTGGTCCATGTAGTTTGAAGATTTTCACCGTATTTTTGTGTGAGATTACATGCTTTTCACAAAATATACATTATTAAAGCCATTTCAAAATCATTTTTGTCCACCAGCTAATACACTATATGGCCAAAAGTCAGTGGACACCTGACCATCACACCTATATGAGCTTGTTGGGCATCCCATTCTAAAACCATGGGCATTAATATGGAGTTGGACCCCCCTTTGCGGCTATGACAGCTGCCACTCTTCTGGGAAGGCTTTCCACAAGATCTTGGAGTGTGTCTGTGGGAATTTGTGCCCATTCAGCCAAAAGAGCATCTGTGAGGTCAGGCACTGATGTTGGATGAGAAGGCCTGGCTTGCAATCTGCGTTTTAATTCCTCCCAAAGGTGTTCAATGGGGTTGAGGTCAGGGCTCTGTGCAGGCCACACCAAACTTTGGTTGGTTTGGTTGAAAAAAGTATTTTTTCTTTTAAAATACTGTACAGGTAATACATATAAATAAATTTGACTCACTGCTATAAAAATCAACCAACTACTGTCCAAAACGGGCTGCGTTTGTAGTTGTAGGATAACTCATTGTGAAGGGATCATTTTCATAATAACAACATTATATTCATTCAGTTTAATAATGCATTACATGAATGATGTCTAGTTGTGTTGATTCACTGAACTGAAGTCTATCAGGATACCTAAAGACAAAGTGAAAAATAGAATGCTGCCCACGTGTATTATCTTCAGTACAAACACATGGCAGGTGCACTGGATTGAAGTCAGGTATGTAAAGGAGACACAGCAGCTGTTTCCTGTGTGTCCAATGTCAACATCACTCCCCTTCTCATTTCAAAGCTGTGGTAGCTTAACAGCTTTTAGTAGGAGTGCTGCCATTTCTACTCCACTGTGGGCTGCAGTGCACAGTAATAGATAGCAGTGTCTTCAGGAATTAATCTTGAGATGGTCAAAACTGTTTTTGATTCATCAACAGCTGAAGAGAATCTCTCTTTGGCAAAGTCTGCTTTGTGGTGGGTATTATATCTATTATTATAGAGCATGAACTGAGGAGCTGACCCAGGATACTGGCGGTACCACTGCAGGGTGTAGAACTAGTGCTGCTGGTCTTAAAGGAACATTCCAGGGAGACGTCATACTCTTCTGTCTCTGATTTAAATGGCTCATCCTGTTTGATTTCATCTCCAGAGGAAAAGCCTAAAAATCATAAATGAACAAATAATGTTAGTAAATCAAACCTTTTCACTTATTTAAGAAGTGAACAAGATTATTATGAAGAGAAGACTAATGGTAGGAACAAACCCAATACTTCCAATAAAGATAAAGAAAACTTACAGAATGAAACAGTTAACACCAGCCCTGCAAAAAGCTGCATCTTGTTGTGAAGTGAACATTCAGGTTATTAGAGGAGAAAGAAGCTGAGGCAGAATGTGTGTCTTAGTTTTTCTGTGAGGATGTGTGGGAGGGGCAATAGTACCCTGATGAGAATGCAAAAGAAACTAAAGATACTGAATGTGTCAGTTGTAGATGAAGTTGGAAATGGGGGTTGGGACTTAATCTGCCCTATCAATACAGTCTAAGGAGCCACATGTGAAGCTTTTTAATAGGAATACGCTTTGGATTATATAGGTTTAGGAATCTCTGTTAGAAATATAAGTTGTATCTCTCATGAAATCACTATCTATATTTGAGGTCTGCGTAGAAGAGGTGTATCTCTCCAGATTGCATCATATGCCCTTCTTTGATTGATTGAACTTGTGTTTGTTCTTGTTGGCCAAGCATGTTTTGCCTCTTCATCTCATGTATGTATATGCTCAGTTTAGAGTGGAGATCCTTTTGTCTGACAAGATGTTATTCCTTGAAATTTAGGAGTCACATGGAATGTTCTTCCTTTAGGGTCCTCCTATCATGACCCTATTTGCGGATTACAAATGACATCGATGAAGTCCCACAGAATGTGTCTCTCCCACAATGATATTTAGAGTTACAAATCTCTTGATTTTGGGCACTGTGCTCTCAATGTATATAGAAGAGTGGCATACAGTATGAATGTGGTCTGTCATGGGAGAGGGGAATGGTGTGTGGCATGGTTTTGTGTGAGGGGGAATGTTGTTTGTTCATGGTATTTCATAGAATATAAGTTTTGTGTGATTTGTCAGCCTCTCAATATATTATATGCAAAACATATCTTTGACCCCCAGTGAGACTCAATAAACCAATGACAAAATAGGCTACTTACAAGCATCAATCATTTGCCAAAATCTTTATAATTATGTGGCCACATTTATCTCCATGAAAAGCAGACTTGTTTTGATGTGTTGTGCAGTGTTTACAGTATGTACCAATGGTTTCCACCTTTTGCCTTCATTTACATATTCTGTGCAAATACTTTTATTTTAATGCCCATTTTTTTTGTATGCAGACAGTTTTAACAAATGTTAGAGGAGTGTCCCACAGAACTAATTGAAAGTTGTTAGTCATATAGATAACTCTAGAAAGGGCCTGCCACCATCTTCAACTGATAGCCCCCAGGATCATGTGATCTTAGTGCTGTTGGGTTTGAGTCCTTTAACTGCCAGGACCCTCTTGGATGTGAGGCAGAGCTGATCAGACTCTACCAGAGATGCTGGCTCACTACCTCCCTAACTCCCATGAAGTAAATCCCTTCATGAACATAAAATGAAAATGAATACACTTGCTACATTACCAGTCTCATGGATCAAAAATTAATTAGTAAAGTTTGTTCTACATCGCCAATCTCCTAAATTACACCCAATGCCCCAGCCTTCAATCCTTTCATCATGATTGAAGACTCCAATTTAAGTTTCCCTAACAATATCATTCCTACCTCACCTCCCATCTACTGCAGAAGATATTTACACTATCACTAATTAGTTGACCAATCAAAAGCCTGGGTTCTTGTCACATTCTCATGCTTAGTCTCACCACCATTAATCAACCAATCAAAGGCCTGAGTTGCTACCACATTTTCTTACCTTCTCATACTTACCACACTCATAATACCCTCAATTCATGAAACACCTGACACAAGCCCAGAATTCTAATCAGAACAAAGAAAGGTACTGAATCACCCAAATATACAAAATAATAACCAAAATGTACTACTTTTCTTCCAGACCCATTTGTTATGTATGCTCCAGTATCATCAATGCATAATATAAACCTCTGTGTACCATTCTTAAGCCCCCCAGCCTCCTCCTTAAAACATTTACTGTTCTTAATTATGTAGAATGCAATTATTAATACATTATGAAGCATAGAACACATTACTAATCTGTTTTAAAGTGTTACCAGTAGTGGAATACTGTTTAGTTTTTTCTTTGTAAAACGTATTATGAAAATTGTGGAAGGTGTAAACAAGTATCTGATTTAGCTGAGTAAACCATCTGTATAGTTTATTTAGAGTTTTTACATTGATCTTGACACATTGACCCGTCAATTATTTTTCTCTCTCAATTCAATTCAGTTTCAGTTTCAAAATGGCACTGAAATGTGCAAGACGTCTAACCTCTCCTCTGCTAAGTCTGCATTTTTCCTTTCCAAAATTCAATCTTCAGTTTCTAACCCTCGTAAACTCTACTCTATGTTTTCCTCTCTCCTCACCCCTCCTCCCTCCTCTCTAACTGCGGATGACTTCGCATTCCTTCTTTCACGAGAAGGTCGATGTAATTCGTAACTCCTTCCCCCAACCTCTCCCTCACCCATCTCGTTACCTAAACCTCTCACCCCTCTGTCCTCTTTCTCACCCCTCCCTGACTCAGACATCCTTCAACTTGTCCTCTACCACCGTCCCACCACCTGCCCTCTTGATCCCATTCCTTCCCCCCTCTTCCAGTCCACTGCTATGGACATCCTCCCCTTTGTCTCCAATGTCATTAACTCCCCTCTTTCCTCTGGCTCTGTCCCCTCTTCCCTCAAATGTGCTCATGTTGTCCCCCTCCTCAAAAAACCCTCTCTGAATCTGTTAGGTTCACGAATTCAGAAGAGGATAGAGAATACTTGCACCAAATGAGAAAACAGAACATTCAACCAAAATCAAGCAGAGTTTATTTAACCAAATGCATTCGGGGTTCAATGCCTCCCTGTCAGACAATGAACAACTCATTTCCGGCAGATTGTTCTTCTTATACACAATAGTTACCCTAACCCTACGGTCTAACAGCGGGCGATTCGGCAACTAGTTGCCGGAAATGCATTGATTCTCTATGAGAGTGAGCGACTTCCGGTGCCTGACCCATTGCCCGATTTGTGGGTGTTTCGGTGTCCCAGAAAAGTTGAAAATTCTGAACTTTCGGGCAATGTTGCCCGGTAAGAGGCAATCAAATTCATGTCTTGCTCTTTTTACCTTCCACGCGGAAACCAACACAACACCGAAATTTTGTTCCTAGTTCTGACACTTCAACATGAGTGAGGAGAAACTGTTAACAGCGGTCTGCAGTACCCATACTTTATTTAATCCTAAAAGCATAAATATTTATAGCTAGCTAAACTTATATGGCCTACATACATCTTATTTAATGTTTGTGTTGGTTAAAATGCTATTTTTTATCGCATGGGTACGTTTGGAAAACGCACTGGAGATAAATTTCGAGCTGTTTCCAGCGCAAGTATATGGCCGTAATTGCAAAAAGCCTTCTGAGTTTGAGTTTGCGGTTCATAATTGAAGGAAACAATACTGCTAGCCAACTAATATTTATAATAAAGATTCTCAAAATCTATGATGAACTATTCGTTTACCATGCAAAAATTGTGTTCCTAGTTCCGACACTTCAACATGAATGAGGAGAAACTTAACAGCGGTCTGCAGTACCCCATACTTTATTTAATCCTAAAAGCATAAATATTTATAGCTAGCTAAACTTATATGGCCTACATACATCTTATTTAATGTTTGTGTAGGTTAAAAGGCTATTTCTTTATCGCATGGGCACGTTTGGAAAACGCACCGAGAGAAATTGCGAGCTGTTTCAGCGCAAGTATATGGCCGTAATTGCAAAAAGCCTTCTGAGTTTGAGTTTGCGGTTCATAATTGAAGGAAACAATACTGCTAGCCAACTAATATTTACAATAAAGATTCTCAAAATCTATGATGAACTATTCGTTTACCATGCCAAAAATTGTAAGCACGTCGGAAGCATTTTTGAGGACGCCAGTCAAGCGTGGTGAACGCCCACTGGGCAATTTATTGCCTAGTATCGCCCGCTGTTAGACCGTAGGGTTAGACAGATGCTTTAGCCTCGCCCACACAACAGTCACAAGACAGTTATTTTCCCCATCTCTGGGAGAACCTTGTATCTTTTTGGCAGGCACACTGCCCTTGAGACTGTGGCGATTTAGCTAGCTCACTGCAAACAGATTTAGTCAAAACATGTGAAGTTATTCAGAAACACTTTTAAACACAGAATTTCTCTATCAAATCCTGCTGTTATTTCAAACTACCAACCTGTCTCTCTCCTCCCATTCCTTTCCAAAACGTTAGAGCGGGCTGTCTATAACCAACTGTCTGCTCATCTCTTACAGAACCACCTGCTTCATCCCAACCAATCTGGGTTCAGAGCAGGCCACTCCACAGAGACTGCTCTCCTTGCGGTCACTGAGGCTCTTCATGGGGCTAAATCCCAATCCCTTAGCTCCGTCCTCCTCCTCCTCGACCTGTCGGCAGCATTCAACACCGTGGACCACCGTATCCTGCTCTCATCTCTCGCCGAGATGGGAATCTCTGGATCTGCGTTGACATGGTTCGAGTCCTACCTGGCTGACCGGTCCTACTAGGTGGCCTGGAGAGGATCCCTCTCCTCTCCCCACACCCTCTCTACCAGAGTCCCGCAGGGGCTCGGTGCTAGGCCCGTCCTATTTTCTCTGTACACCAAGTCACTTGGCTCTGTTATTTCTGCTCATGGTTTTTCCTATCACTGTTATGCTGATGACACTCAACTCTTTCTCTCCTTCTCTCCATCTGATACCCAGGTCCCGGCACGGATCTCTGCATGCCTGGCTGACATCTCCGCATGGATGTCCACCCACCACCTGAAGCTGAACCTGGGGAAGATAGAGCTGCTCTTCCTCCCAGCGAAGGGCTCCCCGATGATTGATGCGTCAATCACTGTGGAAGGCTCCATAGTGTCTCCGTCCCAGTCTGCCAGGAGTTTTGGGGTAACCCTGGACAACCAGCTGTGCTTCTCGAGCCATATTGCAGCGATCACTCAGACCTGCCGACTCTCCCTCCACAACATCCGGAGGATCCGACCGTTCCTCACCCAAGAGGCCACTCAACTCCTAGTCCAGGCCCTGGTGATCTCACATCTGAACTACTGCAATTCCTTGCTGGCAGGCCTTCCGGCCTGTGCCATCAAGCCACTGCAACTAGTCCAGAATGCTGCCGCTCGTCTGGTGTTCAACCAGCCGAAGTTCACCCACGTCACCCCTCTCCTCTCTGCACTGACTCCCCATCGCAGCACGCATCAGATTCAAATCACTGGTGCTTGCTTTTCAAGTGGCTAGAGGTACAGCTCCCCCTTACCTCCAGTCACTCATCACTCCCTACACCCCTCCCAGACCCCTCCGCTCTGCCTCCTCTGGTAAACTGACTGTCCCTTCCCTCTGGGCACCTGGCAGCCGCTCCTCGCGGTCTCACCTCTTCTCTGTCCTGATCCCTCGCTGGTGGAATGACCTTCCGCAATCAGTCAGGACCGCGGAATCACTTGCGATCTTCCGCAAGAGACTCAAAACCCACCTCTTCAGACTCCACTACCACTAAACTCTGTCCATCTAGCTAAATTGTCTTCACCACTATTTACTTGTTCAACACTATATTCCACACAAAAAAAAAAAGTACACGAACCTTTTCCTTCCCGGTGTTACAGATATGGTACGCAGATGCCTGCAATGATGTCTATTGCTGTATACTTGCACTGATCTCGTGCGCTAACTATGATTGTTCCTACCATGTATTAATGCACATCTTGTAAGTCGCTCTGGATAAGAGCGTCTGCTAAATTCTTAAAATGTAAATGTCAAATGCAATGCAATGTACGAGAAAGCTGAGTAGATTAATTCAGTCCCATTCTTCTACAATGCTGACCTCTAGTGGAATACAAATGAATGACACCATTGCAGGATGGTGGTCACCTGCTGACCAGAATGGTATTGAAGAGTCTATAGTGATATGGTTCAGAGAGATTAAATAGACAGGTTTCATTTTTAGGGATGGGTTGTATAAGGTGGCAAAAAATTTCAAGACACATAGTTGGAACAATTTATATGAATGTATATTCACCCTTTTTAAAGGGAAGTACCTGCATGTTATTCAATCACGTGAAACACATGCCAAAATGAAAACAAAAAGTGTGTGATGCGTGAGACCACTGACCCATCACAGATGCAACCATGCAAGTTATGTAACACAAATAAAATATTGCCCACACTGTACATCAACAAAAGGGAAACAAGTCCAGAGGAGATATGAGGTGGTTTATTAACACAAAATAAAATGCAAGGTGAGGTGACTGATGGCAAATAAATGCATAGCAATTGTTCCGTCCTTCCTGCAACTTAGTGCAGTTCAGCGGCCTCTAGTGGCAATACATGTGTGTTGTCTCTTGTTATTTTAGTTTGCCTATCAATAAAGTTTTAGCTTGTATCCTCCATTTTGTTGGAAATCGCATTGAGGAATGCAGCATCCTGACATCCATGTGCATCTACTTGTTTATGCCTTTGAGAAAGCATAATCTGTGCGTATTTTGTTTATAAGCATATTGTACATTATGTGTGATCATCATTTAGAGAGGATTCCTATTTTATATGGTTAAAACCGTTGTTTGCTATGCTAGTTTCACTATGTTATCCGACACTAGGCTACGCTAGCTACAGGCTGTTTATGTTGTTATACTTACCTTAAATATCTTCTTGAGGTAAACATGTTTTAAGTCCACCTGTGAATATTTTTATACTTACCCGATAATTCTCCTGTGGTCTTCCCAATTTGAGTGTTACTGTAGTAGCATCTAAGCTATCGTAGTAGCATCTAAGTTATCGTGGTAGCATCTAGGCCATGCTCCAGAACCAGATTCTATGTTGAATTAGGCGGAAAACGCAGCAGATGGCGCAACCAAAAGGATGGCCTCCCACAAGGCAGTGTGCTTGCCCCACTGCAGTACAATATCTATACAAACGACCAACCCAGAGATGATGCCACCCGTCGCTTTGCATATGCAGATGACCTGTGCATCACCGCCCAAGGCACAGACTTCATTAGTATCGAGGAAACTCTCAAAGACGCCCTCTCAGGATTAACAACCTACTATGAGGTGAACCATCTACGTGCCAACCCAGCAAAGACACAAGTATGCGCTTTTCACCTGAGAAACAAGGAAGCTAAGCACCAACTGAATGTGTCCTGGTGTGGAACACCACTGTCACACTCCGAGCATCCTGTCTACCTCGGAGTCACACTCGACAGATGTCTCACTTTCAAGACACACATCACAAAGACAAAGGCAAAAGTGAGCACCCGCAACAACATCCTGCGCAAACCCACTAACACCAGATGGGGTGCATGCCCCAAAACACTATGTGCCACAGCCCTTGTCCTCTGCTTCTCTACTGCAGAATATGCCTGCCCAGCGTGGGAAAGATCCACTCATGCCAAAAAGCTGGATCCCGCCCTTAACGAAAGCTGTAGATGCATCACTGGGTGCCTGAAGCCAACCAACACCAACAACCTGTACATTCTGGCAGGTATTGCCCCTCCAAACATCAGAAGAGCGGTAGCCAGCAGGACAGAGCGGCGCAGGCAAACCACAGATGAGAGGCACCCCCTACATGGCCACGTACCTGCCCCCAGTCCATTAAAATCACGGAAAAGTTTCCTGACCAGCACTGCTCCACTGGAGACAACACCATCTGAAGCTCGCCTCGCAATGTGGAAGGAAAAGCTGAACAACCACCCACACAGCCCGACCATGCACATCCCCGCCGCCGAAAGCCTCCCACCAGGAGATAACAACTGGGCAAAGTGGAAATGCCTGAACCGGCTCCGCTCAGGCGTGGGCCGTTCCAGGGAAGCCCTAAGCAGATGGGGGTACCTGAGTGGTCCAACAACGTGTGACTGTGGCACAGAACCCCAGACCATGGAACATCTCCTCCGATGTCCTCTAGCACTATACAACACCAAGGCACAGCAATGTACTAATCACTGGCTGGACATCATATAATCTGAATAGCGACTTCTGTATATGGACACGAAAAGAAGAAGAAGCATCTAGGCTATATCTAAGCTATACTACAGTATATTGTAGCCCATATTAGTTTAAGTATGTAGCATTGTGTTATATATTACACAATAATTAATAACACAAACTTGGTTTATTTTCCTGCGATGGATTGGCGACCTGTCCAGGGTGTATTCCTGCCTCTCGCCCGGAACGCATGCTGGGATAGGCTCCAGCCCCCCCCCCGCGACCCTGACCAGGAATAAGCGGCTTAGATAATGGATGGATGGATGGATGGTTTATTTTCATGCATTTATTTAATGTGCATAGAGATACAATGTCATTGTGAGAGACTTATGCATATTTTCTGTACTGTTCCACAGTTTTACACCGCTTCCATTAAAAATCATCAAGTCAGCTCCTGTCTTGGACACTTTGTTGGGAGAGTGTTTAACTCGCTGCATAACTATGTACGTGTCTGCTGGCTCCTGCTTTTGTCAAAGCCCCTGATCCTTTTTCTCGGTGGGTTGCTGAAGATTATCAGCCATATTCGATTGCCTCAAATGTAGGTTGTAGCAGCTTTGAATCCAGAAACAGTCTATTTTTTATTATTCCTTTGTAACATGTTAACCCTCAGAGATAACCCAAGGGAACAGAATCCCCCTAAATGCCATACATGTATGAAAATAATTAGATAGAATAATTAGAATTAATAAGATAAATGTTTTTATTAAAACAATTCTAGAGATAGAGATGGAGAGATTAGACCTTGCCAGAGAATACCCAACTTCCAGCTTCAGTGCAAAGCAGCAACATACTTTTTGTTCGTAAAAATACTAGTTGCATATATTTTCACACTCACACTCTGTTTGGGGGAAATAATTAAATTGTGGGGTATGATCAGGGCACATTTGGAGACTCCTGGTATTGACCAACCAAAATCCTTCAATTTACAAGCTCTGATATTCTACTTAAATGTTTCCATAATAATGAGATTATAAAATGACACCATAGTTCAATTTTACAAATGTTTTGCTCATCATCACTTTTTAGAAATTAGAAATGTAAAAATTGGTTAATCTAAGAATAATTCTAATTAGTGTTTGTGAATCGGTTTGAGTCGATGTTGAAAAACTAAGGGGATAAGCATTGCTTATAACACTCTGTAGGACACAGAGTGAAGGGGTTTAGGTATGAGGGAGGAAACAGACATAGTACTCAGTGTTGGGCACAGAAGGAGGTTATTGTACGAGGAGAGAAACAGACTCACACAATGTGGGCCTCAGAGCACAGTAGTATGTGGCAGAGTCAGACAGCACAGCTGCAGCTATCTTCAGATTAAAGGTCTTGTTAGACTTGTCATGATGAGCTGTGAATCTTTCCTTATTACTGTATTCTCCGAGTAAGAGCTCTGGTGATTTATTCTCTTGCTGGATGTACCAGAAGAGAACAGGATTACTGCCAGTAGTTTCATACTGACAGTACAATGATGCTTTGTCCTTTTCTGTCAGGAATAATGAATGATTTTGAAAGACGGAATCACCTTGTGTTTCACCTGGAAAACATTACAAAAGGACATAGAAGCGGTTTAGAAATTAGGTGCTTTTACTTAAAAAAATAAATAAAATGAATTAGTCATCAACAGAATTATAAGCAAATTATTCACTGCTTTCAGATGGCTCTTGCATTTTCACATTTTAGTACAAAATCTGGATAAATCTATGAAAATATACTTATCTTCTTACCGATAGTGTGAAAGAGTATCATGAATAAGGGGAGCATTTCTGTTTGTAGCCTGATTGTGTTGAAGTCCCTGTATGTTTCCTCTCTCTCCAGTGAGGTATAACAGCACAATGGTGAAGAGGTTTTGTTCTTGTAGCTCCTGTATTACCCGCCCCCTGGGGTTTCACATCTGCCAGTCTCTGGTGGTAGTGGCTGCTCATATTGATCAAAAACTTGTTTATAATATTGACAGCTGTACGAAGTTAGAATGTCATGTTGGGTCTATACTTCTCACACTAAATTTATACAGTTTCCATCATATTTATCATATTTATTTTTTCTTCCTACAAATATTTGGTTGTGTGAGTTAGTGCTGTGGCATTACAAGCACTAACTGAAAGCAGAGTTATAATTGAGGGAAAAGGACATTTCACAACACAGTGAAACCACAACATCTTGTGAAGGCAACGTGTACTACAGTGTACTACTGAGGCCAAGTAAAATGGTATTATTCCAGCAAGTGCACTGTAGTGATTGTGGCTAATTAGAAGCACTCCTGAGTAGGGCTGTCACGGTAACCATATAACGACCTGACCAGCAGTCATGGTTACTGACCACGGTCAAAATCAAATGACTGTCATGACCACCATTGCTTTCATGTTTTTTGTCTTCATATTTATTTTGAAGCAATGGGAACCTCATCAAACATACTTTGATGTTGACGTGTTGTACTTTTAAGTTGCATATGCTACAAGGCTGGGCTGTATGATGGTCCAAATTATTCCTGGTTGTTTTTGAGGGTAAATCCTGAAGTAAAATGAATAATAAGAAGATGAAGACAAGTATAGCACCTTACAAACAAAGACATTATTCAAATGGCTTTACGAATTCTCTCTCTCTCTTTTTCTCTCCCTCAGGGTACTTCTGTAATAGCATTATAAAAAGACGAGAATCGTCAGGTTTAATATTGGAGGGGCATCAAAAGGAATGTTATCATTATATTTACACCAGAAAGTGTATTATTCTCAGTCCAAACAGTTCTTTTTACTCTTCAATGACTACTTTGTCATCCACTCTGAAGCTATTTTTGATGCTATTGTGAGATAAATCTCTTAATTTGTAAGACAACCAGAGACAACAAATCTATGAATATACTTAAAACAGACTTCTACGATGTTTGAATTGTGTTTATTGGAAGAAAGTGTTTGACATTACAGTATTAAAAATCCAGTCTTTATATGTTGATTTTTCAAATGGTCCATTTATATTGCAATTTTTTTTTAATTACTGGAAAATCTAACTCAACATGATTAATTGTGCTGCCTTAATATGTGCCTATGCATGTGTCACACACCACGTGACAATCCCTGGACGGGATCAGAGCAGTCGGAGACGGAGTGGATTTTGCTGGTCTACGGACCAGGTTTTTAAAGACGGTTCTCTTTCCCCAGACACGGGACAGAGAACGAGACCGGGAGGCTAAGATAAAACAGAATCTTTTCATCCGTCACCCTCACGGGTTCAGGACAAAAACAATAAAATGAAAACAACAAACTAAATTAAGCAATATAGAACCTAAACTTTTCGGTTCCCAGACGATACTTTTACTTTTCTTTCTTTTTTTTCTCTCTTTCTTTCTCTCTTCTGTCTCCAACGCCTTCTCCTTCCTGGTTCCAGCCCGGAGAGCAGAGCAGTTTTAAGCACACAGGTGTAATTGTCAAACCCTGGACTGGTGTGTACGCTGGCTGCTCTGCCAGTAGGCGTGGCCGCTAATTGCCCTGATTAGCTGCCGAGACCGACGCCTTCCACAGCATGGTTTATACATAAATTCATACTTAACTAATTAATAAACCATCAGGGCTATAATATGCTCCTACCATCAAGCATGGGGTTGTCTGCGTTGGGTGCTGTGGAATCACAAGAGGCTAAAGGCCTCAGTATACTCCAAATTAAATCAAATTTGTTGTGTTCTAAATGGCCAATTGTTCAATTCTGGCTAGAAAGCTACATGTTAGCTAATTCAACTAGCAAGGTGAATTGGCTAGCTAGTTAGCTCATCAAGGTAGCTAGTTGGATATTTTCCAATAAGGTCGGTAACGTAAGCTAGTTTGTAGATATGTGTATAGATGTGTCTATGTGTCTTCTCCGTGGATGCTTGCCGAGTGCTGTCATGTGTAGCTCATGTTTCTATTCATATTATGAGCTAAATATCCTGTTATATCACGTTCGCTGTTAGTTAGTTGATGATACAGTTCACAACATTTATTCGGCTAGATAACTTCACTATTTTTAGATATGAAAATAGCAGGTGGCTGTAAAATCTAAGATGTATTGCCGAGTAGCACTTATCTAGTAATCTTGCTTACTTTTCCTACCCAATGATAAAAATAAAACCACTATCTTTTGGTGTACTTATTTTTTTGTTTTGTACTTGGCTAGCAAGTTGCATAGCTGGGGAAAGGGTTTTCTGTTGTGCCGAGGGTTCAGTGTAGCATAATACTTATAGGGAAACAGTAAAACGACGCATCGATGGCTATCTGCCTCAGGTGTTCGCAAATGAGCTAGCCCGATTTTTGCTTCATTTTGGATTTCACCGTTCGGTTCCATAGTCTAGCGACAAGCAAGCTCCCCCATTTGGCGTGGAGCGTCATTAAAAAAAACGGACCTCAAGTTGCAGCGAGTATACTAACATTTTTTCGTAATGCTGTATTCAACAGCAGTTCGACAACCTGTGCGAACACGCCAAATTTGATTTCGTTATACTGAGGCCTTAAGTAATGCAGGGGAAATACTGCACAGTGAAATGGCGACATCTTGTGGGAAACTGAAGACACTTCAACACACTAAGGACAAATGAAGTGGTGTTTTTCCAGCAGGTGCACTACAGTAACTGACTGATTAGAAGCAAACCTGAGAGCAGTATGTGGCTGATTAAAAGCTGAATAAAACACCTCAAACTATTATAATAGCTTCAAACACATATTTTCAATATTAGACATTCATATTGAGATAGACAATGTACAGACCTTTCTCTTCTTCATCCCATTAACCTGTGCTGTCAGGGGCTGATGAAAATGTAGACAGTTGAAAACAAAACTATATTCAAATATCATGTGAACACTCATTTCAAATTCAAACTATTTTAAAGGAACATTCCAGGGAGACGTCATTCTCTTCTGTCTCTGATTTAAATGGCTCATCCTGTTTGATTTCATCTCCAGAGGAAAAGCCTAAAAATAATAAATGAACCAATAATATTATTAAATCAAACCTTTTTACTTATTTATTGATAAGTGAACATGATTATTATAAAGAGAAGACTAATAGCAGGAACAAACCCAATACTTCCAATACATTTTAAGAAAACTTACAGAAGGAAACAGTTAACACCAGCCCTGCAAAAAGCTGCATCTTGTTATGAAATGAACATTCAGGTTATTAGAGGAGAGAGAAGCTGAGGCAGAATGTGTGTCTTAGTTTTTCTGTGACGATGTGTGGGGGGGCAATAGTACCCTGATGAGAATGAAAAATAAACTAAAGCTACTAAATGTGTCATGCTCCAAGTTGGAACTCCTCATCTCATGTATGTATACAGTACCAGTGAAAAGTTTGAGTAAAACTGATGGAAACTAGGTTTATCTCATAATTGACAATGTTTTACACCATATAACTTTCTTTAAATACTTGAAAATTACAAATAACAATAAACAAAAGTAACATCAAAGCAATGTTCAATCAAATTTAATTGAAAATTGAATCTTGGATTCCTCAAAATAGCCACCCTTTGCTTTGATAACAGCCTCACAAACACGGGCCATTCGGTTAATACGTTTCAGCAGGAAATCACCCGACATGTCTTCCCAGCTCTCCTGCAGCAATTCCCAGAGGCACTTGTGGGTTGCTTTGCTTTGACTGTTCTGTCCAGTTCATCCCATACAAGTTCTATGGGATTGAGGTCTGGACACTGGGCAGGCCAGGTCCTTCGTTTGAGTTGTCTTTCACATTCCCCCTTCACCAGATAGTTCTTGAACAACTTCATGGTGTGTTTCGGGTCGTTATCGCTCAAGAATGAAGGAGTGCCTGCTTAGCCGTAGTCCAGATGAAAGGTGTACTCAAACTTTTGACTGGTACTGTATGTATAGCTTAGAGTGGAGCCCCTTTTGTTTCATCCATCCATCCATCCATTGTCTAAGCCGCTTATTCCTGGTCAGGGTCGCGGGGGGGTGCTGGAGCCTATCCCAGCATGCGTTCCGGGCGAGAGGCAGGAATACACCCTGGACAGGTCGCCAATCCATCGCAGGGCACACACACCATTCACTCACACACTCATACCTACGGGCAATTTAGACTCTCCAATTAGCCTAACGTGCATGTCTTTGGACTGTGGGAAGAAACCGGAGTACCCGGAGGAAACCCACGCGGACACGGGGAGAACATGCAAACTCCACACAGAAAGGCCCCCGGCCTGGATTCGAACCCGAGACCTTCTTGCTGTGAGGCGACAGTGCTATCCACTGCACCACCGTGCCGCCTCCTTTTGTTTCACAAGATGTTATTTCTTGAAATCTAGGAGTCACATGAAAAGTTATTCCTTGAACTTTAGGGTCCTCCTATCAATTGCATCTTCTCTTGATCTCCCATGTGTATGAAAATGTGTATTACATTTTGTAGAATTAACAAAGAATCTTAATCTTAATCTAACTTAACTTCACTATACCCGGGGTGGAATATGAATTGTATTCCACAGTTTTAAAATATCAGTCACAGTAGACCAATGATATTGTTAGGCCTTGAACCTGTAAAGTCTTGGCCAAAGAGCCCATCCTGTACTCCAAATGCCAGTAATCATGATGAAGAATAAATGCCTCTAGGATATTATATAATATTAGTAACACTTTATAGAATGTTGTGTCATTTCTATTGACTGGGAGATTTTTGGGAACAGGTGTTGGAAATTAGCCTTTGGACACAAATCACAACTGAGCAGCAGATATATGGAAGCATATCCCTGCCATACTCAAAAGCAAATTAAAATATGAAAAACAATGCAATACCAACATTCATTATTACATTTCTTTATGCTGTATCATATGTGTAAAAAAAAGTGTTTAGAACTAACCAACACTCCTGCCCCTACTCCACGCTCCTACTCCCACTTTCTCACCATTTTTGTTGTGGTGGTTTTTCTCCTTTGGTAATAGTGATATGCATGTTTTGGCTGTTGCTTTTACTTTTCTAGTTTCTGTATTCTGATTATGACATGAGAAAATCTAAATGATCAAATGAGCTAGCTGAAACAGGGTTTCTTCTTCACCAATCTGTTTCAGAAAGAGTGAGTGATAAGAAGCCACGTTTGTAATATACTCATTTTTCTTGTTTGTTTTTTTAAAGAATTTGTTTCAGATTTTCTCCCATTTTCGTAGCCAATTACGCCCGCTATTTTCAAGTCAATTCCCCCTTGTAATGTGAGTTCTCCTCCGAGACGATAGCCAATTGCCGCCCCTGGTGGCACTCCCGACGAGAGCCGACTCTGGCGTGACGGGGAATCGAACCCCGGTTTCCGTGGCCAGCATCGAACCACTGGGACACGCGGGAGGCCCCCATAATATACACATTTTTTATGTATTAATTTTATTTGCATTTTTCTTCAAATGATCGCTTATGATTCAAAACTATTATGGCATCACAATACTGTACAGGTAATACATATAAATACATTTGACTCACTGCTATATAATCAACCGACTACTGTCCAAATCTGGCGGTGTTTGTTTGTATGTTGAAGGATAACTCATTGTGAAGGGATCATTTTCATAATAACAACATTATATTCATTCAGTATAATAATTCATTATTTTCATTATAATATAGTCTGACTAGTTGACTAGTTGTTTTGATTCACTGAACTGCTTGAACTGAAGTGTATCAGGACACGGAAAGAAAAATAGAATGCTGCCCACGTGTATTATCTTCAGTACAAACACATGGCAGGTGCACTGGATTGAAGTCAGGTATGTAAAGGAGACACAGCAGATGTTTCCTGTGTGTCCAATGTCAGCATCACTCCGCTTCTCATTTCAAAGCTGGGGTAGCTTAGCAGCTTTTTGTAGGAGTGCTGCCATTTCTACTCCACTGTGGGCTGCAGTGCACAGTAATAGATAGCAGTGTCTTCAGGAATTAATCTTGAGATGATGAAAACTGTTTTTGATTCATCAACAGCTGAAGAGAATCTCTCTTTGGCAAAGTCTGCTTTGTACTGGTTACTATACTTATCATTATAGAGCATGAACTGAAGAGCTGACCCAGGATACTGGCGGTACCACTGCAGGGTAGGATTAGTGCTGCTGGTCTTAAAGGAACATTCCAGGGAGACGTCATTTTCTTCTGTCTCTGATTTAAATGGCTCATCCTGTTTGATTTCATCTCCAGAGGAAAAGCCTAAAAGTAATAAATGAACCAATAATATTATTAAATCAAACCTTTTTACTTATTTATTGATCGTGAACACGATTATTATAAAGAGAAGACTAATAGCAGGAACAAACCCAATACTTCCAATACATTTTAAGAAAACTTACAGAAGGAAACAGTTAACACCAGCCCTGCAAAAAGCTGCATCTTGTTATGAAGTGAACATTCAGGTTATTAGAGGAGAGAGAAGCTGAGGCAGAATGTGTGTCTTAGTTTTACTGTGAGGATGTGTGGGAGGGGCAATAGTGCCCTGATGAGAATGAAAAAGAAACTAAAGCTACGGAGTGTAATTTGTAGACGAAGTTGGAAATTGAGATTTGGATTTAATATGCCCTATCAATACATTATGCTTTTTAATAGAAATAGGCTTTGGATTATATAAGTTTAGGAATCTCTGTTAGAAATATAAGTTGTATCTCTCATGAAATCACTATCTATATTTGAGGTCTGTGTAGAATCAATCAATCAATCAATCAATCTTTATTTTTGTATAGCGCCATTTACAAACAGGTTGTCACACAGCGCTTCACAATTGGCATTTTCCAGAGGGAATCAAAAAAACAGAAAACCATTGGAGCCAATGTGGGAGACTGGAAAATTATTCCCTGACCCCTTAAAAGGCGGTCGAGATGAACTCCTGGAAAATTGTGGGATACAGAGAAAAACAACACAAATAGTCCTTGAGGCTCATGTGGCTTAACAGACCACCGGAAGGGCATTCTAAGTGTAGGAGTGGGGTGGACCTCATCCCTCCAGATACCAGGGCAGGGCGGGGGATGGAACCAGCAGCTAGGGTCTGGGCCAGCGGCATTCGGCTAACACATGGCAGGGGTGGGGGGTTCCGGGCAGGTGCCACGAAGCCGGGGAGAAGAGAGGAAAGGTGCAATTATGACTATGATAAATATCACACCGGATCAGGGGGAAGAGTAGTGATAACACTTTTGCACCAGCAGAAGTAATCTAGGGCAGCATAACTAATTAGGTGAGTGGCACAGGGAGCATGCAGCCATGAGGGCACTCAGAGACCATCCCACCACATCATCAGCAGTCCTGATAGGGGCGGATCATCACTTATGATTGGTGACAGTAAGGATAGCTCATTGCACCAGAAGGCTCTATTGCTACGCCCCTCCACATCTGCACCTAATGACTATAAGAGAGACTAAAGAGATGTGTTTTTAACCTAGACTTGAAAATTGAGACTGTGTCTGACTCCTTCACAGAGATGGGTAGAGTGTTCCACAGTAAAGGAGCTCTATAGGAGAAAGCTCTGCCACCTGCTGTATTTTTTGATATTCTAGGGACTACCAAGTTGCCTGCATCTTGTGAGCGAAGTGACCGTGGGGGATTGTACGGATGAAGTAGATCCGTCAAGTAAGAGGGTGCAAGTCCATGCAACACCTTATAAGTTAAGAGGAGTACCTTATAGTCTACGATAGTTTATAGGAAGCCAGTGAAGTGTGCTCATATTTCTTTGTTCTAGTCAGGATCCTTGCAGCAGCATTCTGTACGAGTTGTAGGCTCCTGAGTGAGGCATTGGAACAGCCAGACAGTAATGCATTGCAATAATCTAATCTAGATGTAACAAAGGCATGTACCAATTTTTCTGCATCTATTAATGACAGGAAGCCCCTAATTTGGGCAATATTCCTCAGGTGAAAAAAAGGCTACTCTGGAAATGTTTTGATGTGACTATCAAATGAGAGACCAGGATCTATAGTAACACCAAGGTATTTTACCACCAAACTTGCAGCAACAGAGCAACCATCCAGATTAAGAGATAAATCAGATAACCCTCTTCTGAGGTTTTTGGGCCCCAAGACCAACATCTCTGTTTTATCAGTATTCAACAGTAGAAAATTATCTGACATCCAGTCTTTTATGTCTTTAAAACAGGCCTCCAACTGTTCGAATTGTCCTTCGCCAGGTTTCATTTATAGGTATAATTGTGTGTCATCTGCGTAGCAGTGAAAATGTACGCCATGTTTACGAATGACATCACCAAGTGGCAACATGTAAAGGGAGAACAATAATGGCCCCAAAACAGAACCTTGAGGGACACCATATTCCACCTTGATGAGAGCAGAGGGCTCATCATTTAACTGCACAAATTGATACCTATCTGATTGGTAGGATGTAAACCAGGAGAGTGCCTGTCCACGCAGTCCAACTAGGTTTTCAAGTCTGCTCAGAAGAGTTTGGTGGTCTATTGTGTCAAACGCAGCACTGAAGTCCAAAAGCACAAGAATAGAGACGCATCCACGGTCAGCTGATATCAGTAAGTCATTGACAACTTTAATAAGAGCAGTCTCAGTGTAGAAGAGGTGTATCTCTCCGGACTGCATCATATGCCCTTGTTTGATTGATTGAACTTGTGTTGGTTCTTGGTGGCCAAGCATGTTTTGCCTCCTCATCTCAGGTATGTACAGGTGCATCTCAATAAATTAGAATATCATGGAAAAGTTAATTTAGTTCAGTAATTCAATTCAAAAAGTGAAACTCATATACAGTACTGTATTATATAGATTCATTACACACAGAGTGAAATATTTCAAGCCTTTATTTCTTTTGATTTTGATGATTATGGCTTAGAGCTAATGAAAACCCAAAATTCAGTATCTCAGAAAATTTGAATATTACAAAAGACCAATAAAAAAAAAGATTTTTAATACAGAAATGTTGGCCTTCTGAAAAGTATGTTCATGTACACTACCGTTCAAAAGTTTGGGGTCACCTTCCATCTGGACTATGGCTAATCGGGTACTCCTTCATTCTTCAGCAAGATAACGACCAAAAACACACCTTGAAGTTGTGCAAGAACTATCTGGTGAAGGAGGAATGTGAACAACAACTCAAACTGAAGACCTGGCCTGCCCAGTGTCCAGACCTCAATCCCATAGAACTTGTATGGGACAAACTGGAAAGGAAGAGTCAAAGCAAAGCAACCCACAAGATTCTCTGGGAATTGCTGCAGGATAGCTGGGAAAACATGTCGGGTGATTTCCTGCTAAAACTTATTAACCGAATGGCCACTGTTTGTGAAGCTATTCTCACGCCAAAGGGTGACTATTTTGAGGAATCCAAGATTCAATTTTAAATATCATTTTCTTGAACATTTCTTTGATGTTCATTTTGTTCATTGTTACTTGTGTTTTTTTGTCATTTTAAAGTATTTACAGAAATGTATACGGTGTAAAGCATTGTCAATTATGAGATAAACCTAGTTTCCAGCAGGTGACCCCAAACTTTTGAACGGTAGTGTATATGCACTCAATACTTGGTCGGGGCTCCTTTTGCATGAATTACTGCATCAGTGCGGCGTGGCATGGAGGCGATCAGCCTGTGACACTGCTGAGGTGTTATGGAAGCCCAGGTTGCTTTGATAGCAGCCTTCAGCTCATCTGCATTGTTGGGTCTGGTGTCTCTCATCTTCCTCTTGAAAATACCAGGTCAGGCGAGTTTGCTGGCCAATCAAGCACAGTAATACCATGGTCATTAAACCAGGTATTGGTACTTTTGGCAGTGTGGGCAGGTGCCAAGTCCTGCTGGAAAATGAAATCAGCATCTCCATAAAGCTTGTCAGCAGAAGGAAGCATGAAGTGCTCTAAAATTTCCTGGTAGATGGCTGCGTTGACTTTGGACTTGAGAAAACACAGTGGACCAACACCAGCAGATGACATGGCACCCCAAATCATCACTGACTGTGGAAACTTCACACTGGACTTCAAGCAACTTGGATACTGTGCCTGTCCACTCTTCCTCCAGACTCTGGGACCTTGATTTCCAAATGAAATGCAAAATTGACTTTAATCTGAAAAGAGGACTTTGGACCACTGAGCAACAGTCCAGTTCTTTTTCTCCTTAGCCCAGGTAAGACACTTCTGACGTTGTCTCTGGTTCAGGAGTGGCTTGACACGAGGAATGCAACAGTTGTAGCCCATGTCCTGGATACATCTGTGCGTGGTGGCTCTTGATGCACTGACTCCAGCCTCAGTCCACTCCTTGTGAAGCTCCCCCAAATTCTTGAATGGGCTTTGCTTGTCAATCCTCTCAAGGCTGCGGTTATCCCTGTTGCTTGTGCACCTTTTCCTACCACACTTTTTCCTTCCACTCAACTTTCTATGAATATGCTTGGATACAGCACTCTGAACAGCCAGCTTCTTTAGCAATGACCTTTTGTGGCTTACCCTCCTTGTGGAGGGTGTCAATGACAATGTCTTCTGGACACCTGTCAAGTCAGCAGTCTTCCCCATGGTTGTGTAGCCTACTGAACCAGACTGAGAGACCATTTAAAGGCTCAGGAAACCTTTGCAGGTGTTTTGAGTTAATTAGCTGATTAGAGTGTGACACCGTGAGTTTACAATATTGAACTTTTTCACAATATTCTAATTTTCTGAGATACTGAATTTTGGGTTTCATTAGCTCTAAGCCATAATTGTCAAAATTAAAACAAATAAAGGCTTGAAATATTTCACTTTGTGTGTAATAAATCTATATAATATATTTCACTTTTTGAATTGAATTACTGAAATAAATTAACTTTTCATAATTTATTGAGATGCACCTGTATATGCTCAGCTTAGAGTGGAGCCCCTTTTGTCTCACAAGATGTTATTCCTTGAAATGTAGGAGTCACATGGAATGTTCTTCCTTGAACTTTAGGGTCCTCCTATCATGAACCTATTTGCAGATGACAAATTATATCTATGCAGAAGAGTGGCATAAAGTATGAATGTGGTCTGTCATGGGAGAGGGGAATGGTGTGGCATAGTTAACAGGGGGAATGTTGTATGGTATGTTTTGTGTGATCTGCCAACACTCGTAGAAGCCACCTCACGAAAAAAATATGAGAAAGATACGATAAAAATACAAGGCCCAATGTATGCATCTTACCCTTACATTTGCTCATGAATATTTGAGTTTGACCTTTCATAGAATATGAGTATCTTACATTGGAATGTAGTAGAAGTAGAAGTTTCATCTTTTATAATGCATAAGTTTATTTTTCATAAAGAAGTCATTAGAAGTATAAGCAATGATCCACAAAACATAGCAGATATATTTCTGTTTCAGATGTCATTTTGCTTCATGTCATACTTGGAAATGGTATCTGATAATGATATAATACTTTAATATTCTACATACCACCCACTGAGACTCAATCCTGTGAACCGCCAGAACACTGTAGTCAAGTCAAGTCAAGTCAACTTTATTTATATAGCACTTTACCACAGTGTTTTGGAGACTGTACCAAAGTGCTTCACAGTTAGAAACATAGAGCAAAAAATATATATATATACATATACAGTACATATACTAAACATAATAGTGCAAAAAGTGCCGAGAGTGCCAAAAAATCCAGCCGAGTTGTAATGAAGACGTGGATCACTCGCTCCAGGTCGCTCTGGGAGAGATAGGCCTTGGTCTTTGTTAGGGTTCTGAGATGGAAGAAGCTGTTCCTAACCACTGAGCAACCTGTTTGGTGAATTTAAAGGCACTATCAAAGATCACTCCGAGATTTCTAACGGAGGACTGGATGTTAGAGCCCAGAGGACCTAGAGCATTGGCAAACGGGACTGGAGAGGTATCGCCAAAAATGATGATCTCGGTCTTGCTCTCGTTAAGATTTAGGAAGTTAGCACTTATCCATGCTTTAGTGTCGGTGAGACAATCAAGCAATGGTTGAAGTGCAACCTGTCCTGTGGCCTTAAGAGGTAGATAGATCTGAACATCATCTGCGAAACAGTGGAAGGATATGTTGTGTTTGGCCAGGATTTCACCTCAGGGTAGCATGTACAGTAGGAAGAGGATAGGACCTAGGATTGACCCTTGAGGAACCCCACAGGTAAGGGGGGCCACGGAAGAGAGGAAGTCTCCTAGCTGCACAGAGAAACTCCGGTTGGTTAGGTAGGACTGGAACCAACTTAAGGCTACACCTGAGATTCCCACGTACTGCTCTAGCCGTGACAGTAGGATCCTGTGATCCACCGTATCGAAGGCGGCTGTGAGGTCTAGGAGCACCAGGATCACAGTCAGCGGCCAGAAGCAAATCGTTTTGGACTCTCAGGAGTGCCGTTTCAGTGCTGTGAGATGTTTTAAACCCGGACTGGAATTTCTCATGGATGTTATTGATAGCAAGTAAGGATTGTAACTGGACATACACTACTCGCTCAAGGACTTTGGACAGAAAAGGTATTGAGAAATGGGCCAGAAATTGGACAGAACAGAGGGGTCGAGATTTTTCTTTTTTGATCAATGGCTGCACCACAGCGTGCTTGAAGGCAGCTGGGACACATCCAGAGCTGAGGCAGGTGTTAATTAACCATAGAATAATTGGGCCGACTGGTTCAAATACTTCTTTGAGAAGGCGAGAGGGAAGGCTATCTGATGGGTAGTTTGTGGGCCGCAGGTGTTTGACTGTGTCCGAAAGGGAGGAGAGGGAGACAGGCTCGAACTGCTCGAAAACAGCGAGCTGGGGGTGCAGAGGAGGGGGAAAGAGAGGAGTAGCAGAGGTGTCAGGTGGTCTGAGTGCAGAGATTTTGTCAATGAAGAAGTTTAGAAAACTTTCACAGAGAGCAGGTGAGGGGACAACATCACGGGGGTTGATAAGAGAGTTTAGTACATTAAAAAGAACCTGGGGTTTGTGACTGTTGCTGGAGACCAAGGTAGAAATATACTCTGTTTTTGATGTTTTTACGGCTCGTTGGTAGTCAGACAGGGAGTCTCGCAAGATTTGGAGGGAGACATGGAGCCTGTCTTTCTCCCACTTTCGCTCCGCGCACCTACAATTAGAAATGTAAAAATGGGTTAATCTAAGACAAAATTTGTGAATTGGTTTGAGTCGATGTTGAAAAACTGAGCGGATAAGTGTTGTGCAGTCTGTGTAGGACACAGAGGGAAGGGGTTTAGGTATGAGGGAGGAAACAGACATAGTACTCAGTGTTGGGCACAGAAGGAGGTTGTTGTATGAGGAGAGAAACAGACTCACACAATGTGGGCCTCAGAGCACAGTAGTATGTGGCAGAGTCAGACAGCACAGCTGCAGCTATCTTCAGATTAAAGGTCTTGTTAGACTTGTCATGATGAGCTGTGAATCCTTCCTTATTCCCCTTAATGTATTCTCCGAATAAGAGCTCTGGTGATTTATTCTCTTGCTGGATGTACCAGAAGAGAACGGGAGAAGTGGCAGTAGTTTCATACTGACAGTATAATGATGCTTCGTCCTTTTCTGTCAGGAATATTGAATGATTTTGAAAGACAGAATCACCTTGTGTTTCACCTGGAAAACATAGGACATAGAAGCCGTTTAGAAATTAGGTGCTTATATTATTTCTTATATTCTTTCATACATAAATTCAAATTATTGCAACATCAGTTGTAAAAAAAAACAATTTCATTAGTCATCAACAAACTTATAAGCAGATTATTCAGCATTCACTGCTTTCAGATGGCCCTTGCATTTTCACATTTTAGTACAAAATCTGGATAAATCCATGAAAATATACGTATCTTCTTACCTATAGTGTGAAAGAGTATCATGAATAAGGGGAGCATTTCTGTTTGTAGCCTGGTTGTGTTGAAGTCCCTGTATGTTTCCTCTCTCTCCAGTGAGGTATAACAGCACAATGGTGAAGAGGTTTTGTTCTTGTAGCTCCTGTATTACCCGCCCCCTGGGGTTTCACATCTGCCAGTCTCTGGTGGTAGTGGCTGCTCATATGGATCAAAAACTTGTTTATAATATTGACAGCTGTACTAAGTTAGAATGTAATGTTGGGACTATACGTCTCATTTATAAAGTTTCCCGTCATATTTATCATATTTCTTGTGCTTCCTATAAATCTTTGGTTGTGTGAGTTTTTGCTGTGGCATTAATAAGGGGCGGCAGTGGTCAGTGGTTAGCAACATGGGCTGGCAAGCAGAGAGTCCTTGGATCAAATCCCAGGAAGGCTAACAAAAACAATGAACTGGAACCCAGAAGGGTGCCAGTTCACTTCCTGGGGCACTGCTGAAGTGCCCTTGAGCAAGGCACTGAACCCCTATCTGCTCCGGGGGGGGGCCGTCCTATGGCTGACCCTGTCCTCAGACCTCTCTGATGGTGTGTGTGTGTGTGTGTGTGTGTGTGTGTGTGTGTGTGTGTGTGTGTGTGTGTGTGCATCTAGGAGAGGTATGCGAAAAATACATTCCAATTACCCCGTGCGTAACATGGCAAATTAAGATCCTTAGAATAATACAATAATTACAAGAAGCAGAGTTATAATTGAGGGAAAATGACATTTCACAACACAATGAAACCACAACATCTTGTGAAGGCAGTGCGCACTACTGAGGCCAAGTAAAATGGGGGTTTTTTCCCAGCAAGTGCCTTTAGTGACTGTGCCTGATTACATTTTTACATTTCATTTTAAGCATTTAGCAGACGCTCTTATCCAGACCGACTTACAAGATGTGCATTAATACATGGTAGGAACAATCATAGTTTGCGCACGAGATCAGTGCAGTAATACAGCGATAGATATCGTTGTAGGCAGCTGCATACCATACCTGTAACATAGGGAAGAAAAAGATTAGTAATTAAAAAAAATAACAAAATTATTTATTTATTTTTAAATGAGGAGTAAGCAGGGATACATATACAAGAACTATTGACCAAGTAGGCAGTGGTGATGACAATTGGGTAGATGTACAGAATTCAGTGGTAGTGGAGTCTGGAAAGGTGGGCTTTGAGTCTCTTGTGGAAGATCGCAAGTGATTCCGCGGTCCTGACCGATTGCGGAAGGTCGTTCCACCACCGAGGGTTCAGGACAGAGAAGAGGCAAGACCGCAAGGAGCAGCTGGAGGGATGGGACAGTCAGTTTGCCAGAGGAGGCGGGGTCTGGCTGGGGTGTAGGGTGGGATGAGTGTCTGGAGGTAAGGGGGAGCAGTTCCTCTAGCCGCTTGGAAAGCAAGCACCAGTGATCAGCAAGCATCTCTCTCTCTCTCTCTCTCTCTCTCTCTCTCTCTCTCTCTCTCTCTCTCTCTCTCTCTCTCTCTCTCTCTCTCTCTCTCTCTCTCTCTCTCTCTCTCTCTCTCTCTCTCTCTCTCTCTCTCTCTCTCTCTCTCTCTCTCTCTCTCCCTCTCATGGTGACTTCAGCAATAGCATTATAAAAAAGGCATGAGAATCGGCAGGTTTACTATTGGAGTTTACACCACAAAGTGTATTATTCTTAGTAAAACCACTAGAGATGCACTGGAACCAGGATGTAGAGTAAATTAAATGTTGAGGCATTTCCTCATCACCATTTTGCGGTTTAGTGCCATATTGACATTACAGTAGTAACAATCCACTTCGATTTTTCAAATGGTCCTTTCATACTGCACATTTTTTTCATTACAAGAAAGTCTAACTCATAATCTGATTCATATTAATGTCGTAATATGTGTGTATGCCATTAGTTAACCATCAGGGTTATTTTCTCCCCATCTAACTTGGGGTTGTCTGAGTTGGGTGCTGTGCCATCAAAAGAGGCTAAGTAATGGAGTGGAAATACTGCACAGTGAAATGGCGACATCATATGGGAAACTGAAGACATTGCAGCCCATGAAGACCAAATGAAGCAGTGTTTTTCCAGCAGGTGCACTACAGTGACTGTGACTGATTAGAAGCACACCAGAGTAGAAGTGGGTGGCTGATTAAAAGCTGAATAAAATACATCAAACTATTATAATATTTTCAAACTAATGTTTTCAATATTAGGCGGCACGGTGGTGCAGTGGATAGCACTGTCGCCTCACAGCAAGAAGGTCTCGGGTTCGAATCCAGGCCGGGGGCCTTTCTGTGCGGAGTTTGCATGTTCTCCCCGTGTCCGCGTGGGTTTCCTCCGGGTACTCCGGTTTCTTCCCACAGTCCAAAGACATGCACGTTAGGCTAATTGGAGAGTCTAAATTGCCCGTAGGTATGAGTGTGTGAGTGAATGGTGTGTGTGCCCTGCGATGGATTGGCGACCTGTCCAGGGTGTATTCCTGCCTCTCGCCCGGAACGCATGCTGGGATAGGCTCCAGCCCCCCCCCGCGACCCTGACCAGGAATAAGCGGCTTAGACAATGGATGGATGGATGGATGGATGTTTTCAATATTAGACCTACTCATATTGAGATAGACAATGTAAAGATCATTCTCTGCTTTATCCCATTCACCTGTGCTGTCGGGTAGAAAGTTGAAAACAAAACTATTAACAAATATTATTTGAACACAAACCATTTTAATACAAAAATGTAGATAACATATGAGGAGCGCTGGCTGACTTAACCCAACTCTACCGCAGGTGGGATATGAATGGTATTCCACAGCTTTAAAATCTCGGTCACAGTACACCAATGATATAGTCAGGCCTTGAACCTGGAAAGTCTTGGCCAAAAATCCCATCCTGCACTCCAAATGCCAGTAATCAGTTGAGATGAAGATAAATGACTTCCGCATAATTAGATAATCTAACGCTTTACAGAATGTTGTATCATTTCTATTGACTGGGAGACTTTTGGGAACAGGTGATTGAAATTAGCCTTTGACTATAAACACTGAATGCTTGTTATTTAACATTGGAACAATGATTTTTTCCCTGCCCTTACCAATTATACAATCATCAATAAATAAATATAATAAATACATTTCTTCATGACAGGAATTCAATTCTCAAATGAAATACATTCCACTGAACGTTCCAGTCACAGAGGCTAGAATGGGTGCCATTTTCTCTGTGAATTAAAAATTCAGATTAAAGCATCATACATGATTATTGGTGGAAATGTATAACTTGAAACAATCAAAGACAAAATAATGAAAATAATACTTCTCCACTGTAATCTAGTCTCTTGTAGTGTCAGGTTTTTGTACAGAGTATAGGGGTTTCCTGTCACTGTGGGCTGCAGGGCACAGTAGTACAGTGCAGAGTCTGACACTTCAGCAGAGGAGAGCTCCAGATGCACACGCTTGTTCTCTTTATCAAGTTTAACAGACAGACGGGGATGTGGAGGAACAGCTTTTGTAATATGATTAGTGGATTCCATAACTAAGATGAGGAATGCAGGTTTTGATCTGGGATACTGGTGATACCAGTGCAGACTGTATGCAGACCCGGTGTAGTTGCATGAGAGTGTAACATTGCTTCCCTCCACATCATGCACTGCTTTAGCTGCTTGTATTATGACATTCTGAAGACTATCACCTGAAGAAAAGGAGATTACATTATTACCAATACATATAGTGAAACATGATGTATAGTATATAGTATAGTATGGACAATTATAAGAATAGGTATATTATATATATATATATATATATATATATATATATATATATATATATATATATATATACATATATATATACTGTATAGGTATCAGTATAAGTATAAGATTAAAGTATAAGGAAGGGAAGGCTTTTTCATGTGGAAAAAAGTTTTCATAGCCGTTTTGCTATGATACAAATGACTGAAATGAACAGCCTTAATAATGAAACTTTCAATCAGTGACAAACATGTTACAGTTAAACAAATTTGAAAAAAAAGCAATGGCACTCACCAATCATTGTTGAAAACAGAATAAATAAACAGTGCAACATCATGATAGCATTTAGAAAGAAACACTGACTTTAAGCTCAGCTATAACAGAATAAGTCCTCCACTCTGACTCCCTCTGTGTAGTTTTAACAGGAACCCCCCCCCCACTCATTGACTATTTAGCTCCTCCTCTGTACATAAAACACAAAACTCATCACGCCCTACACCCCGTCCAGACCCCTCCGCTCCGCCTCCGCTGGCAGACTGACTGCCCCATCCCTCCGGACGCCTGGCAGCCGCTGCGTCGCGGTCTCGCCTCTTCTCTGTCCTGGTCCCTCGTTGGTGGACCTCCCTCCCACTGTCGGTCAGGACTGCGGAATCACTTCAATCTTCCGCAAGAGACTCAAAACCCACCTCTTCAGACTCCACTACCACTGAACACTGTCCTTCTAGCCAATCTGTTGTCACCACTGTTTACTTGTGAGAAAAAAAAAGAAAAAAAACCCACTAGCCTTTTCTTTCCCAATGTTACAGGTATGATACGCAGACGCCTGCAATGATGTCTTTTGCCGTTTTACTGCACTGATCTTGTACGCTAACTTTGATTGTTCTTACCTTGTATTAATGCACATCTTGTAAGTCGCTCTGGATAAGAGCGTCTGCTAAATGCTTAAAATGTTAAAATGTAAAAATGTACAACTGAGCACTGAACACAATAAATGATAATGCATTCACGGTACTGTTAGATCTACATGCTACACCGGGGGAGTGGACACTCATTCATTGATTTTATTTATATATGTTTCTTTTTTAATTGTGTTTGTTAGGGATATAGCATAAGCATCGTTACAATTAAAACAAGCAACAGATGCATTGCATTAAGTGTTTATAGCCAAAGGCTAATTTCCAACACATGGCCCCAATAAACTGAAAAAGAAAGTGTCAAATAATCAAAACAAACAAAACAAAATACAGGCACAAACACATTAGAAAAAGTACATCCACACACATCCAAGTACATCAAAGTAGTCACCTTTTGCAGATATAACAGCCGAACACACCCGTGGCATTCTTTCTACAATGGAAATCAAATATTGTTCGGAAAGTTCTTTCCAACACTGTTGCAGAAGTTCCCACAAATGTGTTGCACGTGTAGGTTGCTTTGCTTTCACCCATCTGTCCAGTTCATCCCAAAACAGCTCGATAGGGTTTAAGTCTGGAGACTGTGCTGGCCATTCCATGATTTGAAGCCTACCGTCTTGTTCTTTTCTTATAAGGTAGTTCTGACATAGCCTGGAGGTATGCTTTGGGTCATTATCTTGCTGTAGGATGAACCCCTGACTAGGTGGAGACCATAGGGTAGGTAGACCAAGAGCCCTTTTTGTTCAGGGTGCCAGTCACTCTGTGCAAGCCGCCGACTCTGGACCCAGCAAAAGACAAAAACCCTGCGTGATGAACCAAAGATTTCACATTTTGACACTTCGACCAGTGTTAAGCTGTGCTTGAAGCTGTTGTCCTGTGAGCCACTTATCACGCAAGCTGTTGACTCTCAGAAACTTGTCTTCTGATTTTGTTCTGGCTTCGGGTCTGCCAGACCTCTTCCTGTCAGAGTTTCCTCCAGCGTCCAAGTGCCTTTTGATGGTGTAGGAAAAATAGTGTATTTGTTATGGTTTGTATTTATTAAATGTTTGTCAGTGTGCTTTCATTTTGAAGAAGTAGTAGAAAAACCATCATACATATCAATTGTTAGAATTTATTTTAAAAATATCTGCAATTGTTACAGGTACCAGTGCATTATTGATGTCATGCACAACTACTGTAAAGGTAGAGAGCAACTGAATTTGTAATTCTGTTTCATAAAATGTATTGGTCATCAAGGTGCAGTTGCTTGACCAGAGTGAATAATATCAGTACGCACAACCAAACTGTCACCAGTTACACAGGTGTTTATTTCAGGTCAGAATACAAGCATCTCAAATGTATTTAAATCCTTCATGCTCGAATAATCAGCACCTCCGAGTCTAAATGTCCCATATAAACTTAATTTAAATAAATTCCCCAGAAAGCTCTAATCACAGAGACAGGAGTGACTGACTTTTTACTATTAATTACATTTTATTAATAAAAGAAATGTGATATATGGTGACTGACAGAAATGCACATTTAAGTATACAATGCTGACATCTCAATAGTACTCCTGCAGCTTGTCTCAGGTGGTGTCAGGTTCTTGTACAGAGTATAGGGTTTCCTGTCACTGTGGGCTCCAGGGCACAGTAGTACAGTGCAGAGTCTGTCACTTCAGCAGAGGAGATCTCCAGATCCACACGCTTGTTCTCTTTATCAAGTTTAACAGACAGACGGGGATGTGGAGGAACAGCTTTTGTAATATGATTAGTGGATTCCATAATTAAGATGAGGAATTCAGGCTTGGATCTGGGGAATTGGCGATACCATTGTAGACTCCTTGCAGATCCAGTGTAGTTGCATGACAGCATAAGACTGCTACCCTCCAAAGCATGAACTGCATTAGTTGTTGGAGTAATTGTATCACTAATACTTTGACCTGCAGAAAACAAATATGACAGATAGTTATTTGCAGACATCATCATTTTTTTTGGAAAAAATACAAAAATCTTGTATGTAATTGCTAATGAAACAAATTCAGCTTTAATATGAATGTTCTCAACAGAAAGTCTAAATGAAACAACAGCACCACAAATTAGAAAGAAATGCAGTATGCCACTTACCCAACATTGTTGAAAACATAAGAAATAAACAGTGCAACATCATGATAGCTGTTAGAAAGAAACACTGACGGCTAGAACAGATTAAGTCCTCCACTCTGACTCTCAACAAACTCCCCACTCTTTGACTATTTAACTCCTCCTCTGTATGCAAAACACAACTGAGCATCATATCATCTAGTGTTGACAAACAGAATTATCAAAAAATATGTGTGAAAAAACGAATTGTATAAAAAAATACAAAAATGTATTTGTTCTTTCTAAAATGATTTAGTTATTTCTCCAAACATATTTCTCATGTTTTACCTAAAATTCTACCTGAGCATCACATCATTTACAGCTCAGCAGATAATTCTGTGTAGATGCTCTGATTATGTACAGACAAAATATATTACTGGACATTAGATATGACATCTAATGATCTACAGTTGGAAAAATATCTTTATATCTTTTGTGGCAGCCCGAAGGGTTGCACCACAAAATGGCTGCCTGGCCTCCAACACATGGCAGCCATTTTCACTACATTTCCCAGCATGCCACAGTAACACCTGAACCAAGTCAGGTAATGGAGATAATGAACAGCTGAAAGCCATTTCAAAGGCCTATTTAAAGGGCTGATGCCCATTGTACTGCGAGAGGAGTAGGAACGTGGTTGTGAGGAGTTGGTGAGTGAAAGGAAAAGAGAAAACTGTGAAGTCGTATGACCAGCCAGTGTTTTTGAGAGAGAGTATTTTTGGAGAGAGTTTTTTGGAGAGAGTTTTTGAAAGAGAGTGTTGGGGAATTGTTTTTGTGTTGGATTGGATTACTTGGAATTGGATTACGGACTGGACAACGGAACTTGGACCTGGATTGCGGATTTGGAACGGACATCGACAAAGAGACAAGAATTGTGGACTTTGTGTTCGTATTCCCAAAGACCCCACCCTGCGTTTTGTGTTGTTTGTTTAATAAATCATAATTTCTGCTGATATTACTGCCTCCTCAGTGTTCTTACACTTGCCTACGCCCTCTGAAAGGTCAGTGAGTGTCGCCCAACCCTTGGGGACGCCACATATGGTGGAGAATGCGGGCAGAGGGCAGCACAGATAGGCAAGAGGAGGTAGTGCAGCAGGGTTTATGTTTGGTTTGTGCAACAGACTCCACGATGGAAGAGATGCAGAGACTGAAGAGACGGGCAGCCATGGTGGAGGACCAATGGCGTGTCACCCTCCGTGAGGTCCAACAGCTGAAGCAGAGTGCCCAGCTTGAGCTGTGCAAGGCAAAATTGGAGTTGAGCGCCTCAGAGGAGCGCCACATGATGGCAGTGATGAAGTTGCGAGAGGAGCACCACATGGACTCCCTGGGAGTGGTGAGAATCATGGGTGCGGAGATAGAAAAGGAGAAGGCGTCCCATGGCGATGAGATGAGGCGTGTCGAGTCCCACAACCTGGCGCTCAAAGAGCAGGTGAGAACCCTAACCCAGATGCGTGAGGATGAGCAGCGACATTGTCTGGACATGCAGGAGTCCCAGGACCAGGCCACAGATGAGTATGCCAGGGCCTTGGGGATGCCCAGACCAGGCTCGCCCAGAAGGAGGCAGAGCTAAGGAAAGCAGCGGAGAACCATGCGTCCGAGGCGGAGCAACTCCGGTGCCAAGTGGAGCAGGAGAGCAGGGATACGCACCAGGTCGAGGCCAACGCCCTGCGGGAGCAGCTGGCCCAGCTGGAGAAGAGTGTGGAGCAGGAAATGGCGCTGAACATGGAGCTGCAGCAGAGGCAGACCGAGCAGGAGAAGCTCCTGGCCCAGAGAGATGCGTCAGCTCCCAGCTGCAGGAGGTGAACCGCGCCAACAGCCGGCTCCTGGAGCAGGTGACTGAACTGGGCCAAGAGAAGGACAAACTCCAGCAGGAGCTGGAGGAGACCAGGAAGACAGCGGACAAGCGCCAGGCCATGCTGGACGAGCTGGCCATTGACGTGGCGCAGGAGAAATCGCGGCACAAGGAGGAGCTGAGCGACGCGCGCTGCAGCACGAGAAGGAGGTGCTGGGCGGGCGGGCGCGCTACGAGAAGGAGCTGCGCGGCCTGCACGAGGACAAGAACCGCGCCGAGGAGGAGATCCGCTCACAACTCCGCAACGAGAAGGCCCGCACTGGAGCTGGAGAGCCTACAGCAGACGGTGGAAGAGCTGCAGGCTCAAATCCAGTCCATGGAGGGAACCAAGGGATGGTTCGAGCGCAGACTCAAGGAAGCGGAGGAGACGGCGGAGAAGAGTGCACTGGAGCACCAGGAGCAGGTCCAGAAGCTGCAGCTGGAGCAGACCGCACAGCTTCAGGGGAAGATGGCGGAGATAGAAGCTCAGCAGCGGGCCACAGAGAAATCATTTCAGGAAGTACTGAAGGTCCAAACCGAGACTGTGCTGGACTTACAAGACCGACTGGAAGGGTGAGTGCAGAACTCGAATGGGTAAAGTGTGTTCCTGTCACCCAAGACGCTAGCACGCAGGTGGAGGTCCCGAGCCAGCGGAGCTGGGAGGACATGATGACCAGACATTGGAGTGGGGACAGTGGTCCTCAGTCCCACTCAGCCTACCGGACCTTCAAGGGGGCCTAGAGGAGCTATGGGGGACCATAGGGTTGAGGAAGGCCTCTCCTATTAAGGCCGAGGCCTGTTTGAGCACCCGACCATCTCCTGACGTGGTAAGTCCATTTCAGTTGAAATTTAAAAGACGGAGAAGAGGAATGGAGATTCAAAGGTCTCACTGGAGAAGAAACTCAGGAAAGAACGGAAGTAAAATTAAAAGCATTAACCATAGCAACCGTTTATGGAGAATAAATGCGAATGGAAAAAGAAATGTAAGGATACCGCTAACCACGTGTTAGAGAGCATGTTTTCCCCAGTTACTCCACCGGACCCCCTGAAAGAAAAAGGGAGGTGGAGGAAAAGGCTGAAGCCTGGATACTGGATTCGGAACGGCGTAAAGTATACCGGAGGAGCCATGGGGGCTGGTGAAGACCAGAACAGGAGCGGTGACCGCTCCGTCCGTGGAGCCCAGAGCCTGTACCCACTGGTGGCCATTTTGGGGCAGAAAAGGTGAGCAACTTGCGTCACTCATTAATGTCTGCCAGACATTTTTTCAGGCAACCGGAGACTGGGGATTCTGGACGTTTGACCCAGGGGGGACACTTCCTGAGTGGACCTGGAGAGGGGGACCCTCCTGGTGGCCGCTGGACATAGGCCGCTCGGCCCTCCCGAGGTCAGAGCTGAGGAGGAGGGTGTGTGGCAGCCCGAAGGGTTGCACCACAAAATGGCTGCCTGGCCTCCAACACATGGCAGCCATTTTCACTACATTTCCCAGCATGCCACAGTAACACCTGAACCAAGTCAGGTAATGGAGATAATGAACAGCTGAAAGCCATTTCAAAGGCCTATTTAAAGGGCTGATGCCCATTGTACTGCGAGAGGAGTAGGAACGTGGTTGTGAGGAGTTGGTGAGTGAAAGGAAAAGAGAAACTGTGAAGTCGTATGACCAGCCAGTGTTTTTGAGAGAGAGTATTTTTGGAGAGAGTTTTTTGGAGAGAGTTTTTGAAAGAGAGTGTTGGGGAATTGTTTTTGTGTTGGATTGGATTACTTGGAATTGGATTACGGACTGGACAACGGAACTTGGACCTGGATTGCGGATTTGGAACGGACATCGACAAAGAGACAAGAATTGTGGACTTTGTGTTCGTATTCCCCAAAAGACCCCACCCTGCGTTTTGTGTTGTTTGTTTAATAAATCATAATTTCTGCTGATATTACTGCCTCCTCAGTGTTCTTACACTTGCCTACGCCCTCTGAAAGGTCAGTGAGTGTCGCCCAACCCTTGGGGACGCCACACTTTATTATTTAAGAAAATACTGCGGTTGCAGGATTCCTCTGAGAATGTATGTAGAGAAAATGTGAGACAAATGTTTCCTCGTTTCAGTTGGCTGAAAAGCTACATATATAAAATATCTGAAATATTTCCATGGGCAACACAAATATTTTTTGATTAACCCCCTGAGGTCGACGGGAGCGGCGCCGCTCCCAGCAGCAATAAAAGTATATTACTATTTCTAACTTTGCGATATTTTATCATACACACGCGACAAAAACATTGACAGAAACCGTAGAATCGCGACTTTCCGATTTGAGCACTGGCAAATCAAATGGGATTTTTAAAATTAGGTTAATTAGACCAAAAGTAAACCTTGCCTTTTACTCTTTTTTACCTGGTAGTAACGTCCCCCTTCTATTGACATGGTAACTAGGGGCGAGTTTCGCGAGGTGTGTGGGGAGGGGCGTGGGGCCATGTGTGAAAACGCCGGCGTAAACACATAAACTGTCCCGACAATTTGAAGCAAGATTTTATACAGACATACAATTTTATTCAAGATGGAAAGATTTTCTGCGCTGCAGTGTTTGAGAGTATTGATGAAAAGCGACGAAGACAATAACTGACGAAGAGTAAGTAACTATATTTGATTTGCCATGTTATCAAATACTCGTATATATATTCAATATATGAATTCGCGTCTTGTGACTACATATTCCGCGTGTTGCAACGTAACAAATTGCAATATGCACACAAGATCTATGGAAGAATACTTTTCAAACAGCCTAAAATGTTATTTATTTCGCTTGTTTTCAAATACTCGTGAAAATATATGAATTCGTCTTGTGACGCCAAACATATTCCGCGTGTTAGTAACTTAATCTAAATCCCTAACGTTAGTAGATTAGTTGGTTAGTACTATACACATCTACCTAATATATACAAAGTGCAATCTAGAAAGTAAGAAGGAAGAAAACGAGATAATAAGCGAAGGCGTAAAAAACCCGAAAAGTATAAACTCCCGAAGTGCATGACAAGACAAGGAGTGGATCTCGAAATAAACGGAACAAGGACAGACAGGGAGCAGAACGTGACAGAACAGGGAAAATGCAATACTGGATAAAGAATAATGAATAAGGACTGAATGAAAAATAAACAAAGACCAAAAAACAACAGAACAGGAACTCAGAATATAACACTGATGGCCCAGTGAGATGGCCCATCTGACAGATCTTAGAGGTGTGGACAATGAATAATGAATATTCAGGTATTTAGCATTTAGCCCTCCCACAGCCTGAAATAAATGTGACCAGTTCTGATAAAAACAGGTTTTTAGCTATTTAGATCTCAGATGTGCTAAACTGTTTTCACACCCTTACATAACCAAGACCTTGATGAACAAACGCACATTGGCAAAACAATTCGTCACTATAGTTTAGTGTGTGCTTTCACAACTTTTGTGACAGCAGAAAAATGTACTATTTTTAACTTGTGTGTTTGTAGATCTATTTACAAGCTGCATATGATACTGACCAAACTATTGATGGCATACAAATGTAGCTGTGATTGTCCTTCAAATAAAAATATCAAACACTTTGGAGTAAGTGTGTGTTAAATTGATGAAATTGAGATAAATATCAGACCATGCCAAAATCAAAAAACATCTAAAAGCGTAGCACGGACCTCAGAGGGTTAACAACCAATGGCAGTACCCAAAACATATTATAGATTTATCGGATGTATTTATTGGATAATCATTTCAGCAAAGTTCAGAGAAGTGAACAACTCATCCTACCTATTTGTAAGGAGTGGAACACCATTACAATTTTTTGATTTTCGGCCCCTTTAAACTTAACCAACTGGTTTTCAACTATTTAGTCTTCATTTTTATGGTGTTCCGATTAAACTCATGACAGAGAAGAGGCGACACTGCG
>JAINUG010000513.1:170000-208162 GCA_029706075.1 Aldrovandia affinis | reverse complement strand
GGGGTTAACAATGTGGCATTTCACCCACAGAACTGCCACTCACTGGATGTTTTTTGTTTTTCTTAAAGGGTGGAGCTTGTATGAAGTAGAACGATAGTTATTGGGCATGTAACTCCAGTTCTATAAATACAGCTGAGCCCTTTAACCCCGGGCCCAGCTGAGATACTTCAAAAGTACTTCAGTTCAGGAGTAGAGCGATGGATATGCCTCCCTTTAGCTGTAGAGTGACCCCCTGGTTGACCAGACGGCTTTGAGTATGCAAATTCAGGTGCAAGCTGCCTGGGGCAGCGGGATTGGCCAATACGGAGGTTAAAGGGCTCCGCCGTATTCATAGAACTGGAATTGCATGCCCAGTAACTATCGTACATTGTTCAATAGTCGTGCTGTTTCGGAGTTAAATATTCGTATTGAACAATAAGAATGTGGGCTAATATGACCCACAAGCTTGGTTGGTGAAAATCTCTTCAAAGAAATTTGAAACCCACAGCCCAAATAGATAGATAGATAGCTGACGACTTTCTCTTCTGCTCTTTTAAATGTGTGCCACATTTGATTATTTTACAATCTTGAAAGTTACATGCATTCCACCCGTTTCACTAAAATAAATTAACAAATATAAATGAAGGGATTTATGTAATTCTCATTGGTATGGCAGCCGCCTGGCAGCCGCTCCTCGCGGTCTCGCCTCTTCTCTGTCCTGGTTCCTCGCTGGTGGAACGACCTCCCGCAATTGGTCAGGACTGCGGAATCACTTCCAATCTTCCGCAAGAGACTCAAAACCCACCTCTTCAGACTCCACTACCACAAAACAAACAAACAAAAAAGACATCAAACCATAACATTTAGCATTTACAGTAATCTACATCCAGCTAAATAACAACATTACTGTAATATTTCAACAAGATCAATAAACTTTTAAAATCATTTTTAGGCACCTCTTTTATATTCTTTCTGATTATTTACATCTGTACATGCAAAAATACATATACAGTAATCTAATCTAAAGTTTGTCTTCCATAAAATCACAAGCTATATATATAGCTATATACTGTATATACTGCAGTCTATCACAGGGGATGCTTGCTGTACATAATTTCCAGTACTTACGAGGAAATGACCCTTACATAGTCTTTTTTGATGACAATTATTTTGTGTTTGACAGCATTATTTGATAATGGCCGTTGTATTTGAATATACACCAATAATTAAACTTCAATGATGAACATATCCAATGTTTTGACGCTATGATAAACTTTTGCATGATATACAATCTAATTTGGTTAAATTATTTTTATTTTGCATGCAATATGTGATTTTGAGCCCAAGATTAGGATTATAGCATTTTGCGTTATGACCAAAGAACACTTTCAAACTCTTTTTTGATTAGAAGGATTTTGTGTTTGGCAGCATTGTTTGATGATGACTGTGATATATTGAAAATTCCGCAATAATTTAACTTCACTGTTGAAAATATCTAATGTTTTGGTGCTATGATAAACTTTTGCATATAATATTCTCTCATTTGACACCAGTATTTTTATTTTATCTGCTATATTAGATTTTGAACCCAAAATGAGGAGTATTGCATTCTGTATTAAGAGGTTTGCACATTGAAACTCTGTTGTGCAAAATGAGTCAAAGCAATTGTAAAAAAAAACTGTAATGCACGTCGTGTAAGTCGGCCTGGGTAAGAGCGCCTGCTAAATGCTTAAAATGTAAATGATGTAATGTTCTCTGTTTGGGACGCTGTAGTTTTGAGACATTTGATCTTCATGCACACAGTGAGGTACAGCTGCAGCTCAGGGTATGTGTGTGTCTGTGTGTGTGTGTGTGTGTGTGTGTGTGTGTGTGTGTGTGCATGTGCCTGTGCGTGTGCGTGTGCGTGTGCGTGTGTGTGTGTGCGTGATTGTGTGTGTGTGTGTGTGTGTGTGTGTGTGTGTGTGTGTGTGTGTGTGTGTGTGTGTGTGTGTGCGTGATTGTGTGTGCGTGTGTGTCTGTGTGAGAGTATGGGAGTGTGTGTGTTTGTGTGTGTGTGTGCGTGTGTGTCTGTGTGAGAGTATGGGAGTGTGGGAGTGTGTGTGTATGTGTGTGTGTGTGTGTGTGTGTGTGTGTGTGTGTGCATGTTTGTTGTAGAGACCCAAGTGCATTACAGTTTTTTTCAATTGCTAACAAGCATCGGTCAATACTGAAGACACTTTTTCAAAACTCTTCATACAGTCTGCATTGTCAACATGCATCTTGGCCAAACAGTTCATCTCACTTCCAAAACTCACTCAAACCACCAAAACACTTCATACATGTCTCAAAATAAGGCAACAATTCTCACTCAGAAAGCATACATTGTCACTCATAACACACTGACCTAAAACACACTAACAACAGGGAGCATTACAACAAACATTGTGACGTAATTCTGTTTTGAATGCGTTTTTAACAGTTTTGAAAACAGTGTGTTAGCATTTGAAAAATGTGCTTCAAATATATAGTGTTTTGCGGGTGGTGGAGTATAAATGAGAAAAGAGTTCATGGATTTTGGAAAATGTGGTCATTGAATGCATTTTGTGTGAAAGCAATGAAAAATGATTAATTGTTTGGTCCACATAGACTTCTGGTTCGCTGACTGTGTGAAGAGTTTTGAAAATGTGACTTCAGTTTTGACCAATGCATGTTAGCAGTTGAAAAAAACTGTAATGCTGACTGACTCTTAGGATCATGCTGTGAAGTGAAGCTCCCTCAGAATCCACGGAACATCACACCTCCACTCATCCAGTCACGGTCATGTGACGTCACAGAAGAGCTCCGGTGTCAAGCTGTGTCTCTCTTTGACCTTATAAGCCCTGATTTCTGCGCTCAGAATAATGCTCCTTGGAAACTTGTTCCTGCGAGTTGTCATCTCGGGAGCACTTGGGAGCCTGGACCTCAGAGAGAGCATAAAATGTGGAGGTCCACAAGACATTGGTTTCCAGTTGTCTCATTTTCATGTACAGATTAAATTTAATGAATATATATCTCGAGGAACAAAGCGAGTGCACCATGTACATAATATCAGATTTGGTGGCGTCATACTAGCAGGCGTTGTAGAGAGGTGAAGCCGCGCCAACCGGATAATTGTAACCACGTGCGTAGGTTCAAAAGCTGCAATAGCCGCGATAAATAGGTGAATGAAGGTGGAACCCGCACACTGTGTGTAGAAAAGGGAATATCCCAAATGAGGCGAAGGCTCGATGTTTAATTAAAGTCTTTTAATCGACAAGAGACAGACAGACGTTTCAGTCAAATGACCATACTACAGGCAAAATAATTTGCACGATCAAAGTTGACAAAAAACCTATTATCTTAGTTGAAAAAGCACATATGTTTACCATTTAGTCACAAAAACAGATATTGTTTTCCCCAGAGGGGCACAAATCAAAGGTTGAAGTTCACCAAGTTGGTAACTTGGGGTACTGATTGTATTACAAGTTTCCCGCTGGTAATTACAACTCAGAGGCTCACTCGTCATACGGACACACTGAGGGGTCTGAAATTCGTATTTATGATCATTCTGAGAGTACACAAACACAGCCTAAGATCAGACCTAGCTGATGCTGTCTGTCAGAGAGGAAGAGGCATTGCGAAAGAACATTTCACCTTCAGAGGAGTTTAGGTGGGTCCTCTTTGACCTTTGACCCTCGGTCCCTGTCCTCAGAATGAGGTTGGTCCTATGTGGTTCTGATGCTGTCAGGCTGATCCAGGCTAGTATCTCCTCTAGTCGGACTCCAGACTTCTCTTCAGGTGCAAAAATCTCTTACCAAGTGCCAACGCCATCATTTCAGAAACTGCAGCATGTCCAAAAACAGCAGCAGTTTTCTTTGGATTTGTGATACAACTGCAGGTCTTTTTCAGAGAACGACCATCCCCTTAGTAGACCAGTCATTACTGCATTGATTTTAAACACTGGGCTTCAGATTGGCCATTACCATAACAGCAATTGCTTTAACAATATTTTATTTTTTGCCTCATAATGCAATTCAGCTCTTTACATTCTGTACGGCACTTTCATACTTTGTTAAATATGTAACATCTATTAGTTGTTAAAGTGTTCTTTATTCATTCAGAAACTCTTTGGAAATTGAAGCATTTCAATGTGGAAATTTGAAAATGTAAGTATAATTAAATACACAAACTCGCCCAAGACTTGTCACTCTCTGATGGGGTTACATCATTTTTGAGAATTAACTTTCAGTTTCGAACACTACCCTTCTTCGCTCGATTCTCCCTGGAATTTGATGACGCTTGTTCGCTTCTTATTTTCTGTTGGCCAAAAGAGAATCCTTCCGCCAATCGCTTTATTCTGCTCTCAGATAACCCACAAGACAGTTCGGGTTGTTTGGTCATTTGGTGATAGTCTCCGTGTAACGTGAACGCAAGTAGTTAGTTCACAACAAATGGGTTAACATAAAAACATTTTCTGCCAGAATGGCAAAAGTTCTGCTGTTGGGAGTGATGTTGTGTTGCATCAACGATGTTTCTGCAGGTAAGATTTTACTCTCTGCTCAGGTAACGTAGATAATTACTATTACTTTATTGTAATTATTTTATTAACATTATAAGTTATTATATAGGGACAGTTTATAAAAATCTTTCTGGGGCTGTTAAATCAATTGCATGTTATATAATTGTCACTCACAAACTGTACTTTCAGTTCCGTAAATTAACCTCCGACACTCGATTTACCCTGGAATTTGATGTCGCTATGATATGAATATGATTTCCTGGAATATGATTTCCTGGAATATGGGTTACGTTTTACACTGAAGTTTGAATCTTACAAAAGAGTAGCTATAGCCTATTATTCACGTGGCGATGATTATAAAGAAAGAAAGATAAAAATACAAATATAATCATAGTTTTTGTAGTTGATAGAACGTACTTCGTATTTAAAGCATGAGTTCGGCTCAAAGATCTTTGTCTCTGAGTGATTCGTTCCACTTCAGCTCAGTTCGTTAATACGCACTACAGTTAACTGCCTAAATAAAGGCAGCACTTGAGTAAATGAGGCATCCTTTAAACGGGCGGGTGTATCCCCCCTGTGAGCTGTATAGAAACGAATACAGTTATTATTTTGGATCAATTGAATTCTGATGCGATGGTTCAGGAATGAATGAATGAATGAATGAAGTGTTTATTTCAAATATGCATGCAGCAGATTTTTTTTTCCAACAACAAATTTGCAACAGAATAGCCACAACAATAGAGAATAAAAGAATGCCACATCATATTTGAAAAGGAGTGGGAAGAAGTAAAGAAAACTTGTTCAATCCCACCCCTTTTCTTCAAACTATATTTACAGGTCACAAATTTTACTTGGTTCCTTTGCACTCATTACGAGATTTTGGTAATACCATTTATATACCTCAGCTTGCAAACCCATACACTTTCATAACTATACCCCCTACACCTACATACACACATATATACCTATATGTATACATATACATGCCCATACACTCTTATATACATATTCATACACATACCCATGCATACACTCCTACTCACAAACACACAGCCACACCATATTCATAATCCTATTTGTGGCATCACTCTGCCATGGCCGCTCCGCCACCCCCGACTGCCAGCTCCACAGCAACTGTGAAGTCAGCCGTCCCAGATGGCCAAGCCACCACCGCACGCGACACCACCCCCAAGACCAATACTGCTTATCACTCCGCTAACTACTCGTGTGAACAAGTATTAAGACGTCAAAGCCCATCTTCATCACTGTAATTCTGGAAAACCATCTGTTTATATCTTGTTTTAAACTGTTTCATGTTTGGACACTGCTTGATCTCCTCATTCAAACTGTTCCACAGCTTCACACCACAAATTGAAATACAAAAACTTTTCATGGTTGTTCGAATACTGAACCTATCAAAATTGAATTTCCCCCTTAAATTATAACTAAGCTGTCTTACATTAAATAATTTTTGAATATTGTTTGGGAGTTTATTATTTTTGGCTTTATACATTACCTGAGCAGTTTGATACTTTACAATGTCCGTAAATTTTATTATTTTGGACTGTAGAAATAGTGGATGAGTATGGTCCAAATATCCAACCTTATGAATGATACGTATCGCTTTCTTCTGCAGGATAGTTATTGGTTCCAATGAACATTTGTAATTGTTCCCCCAGACCCCGACACAATAGATTAGGTATGGTAGAACTAGTGAGCAGTAGAGAATGTGGAGTGATTTATGATCCAAGGCCTGCTTTGCTTTGTTTATTACTGCAATGCTCCTTGACAATTTGGTTTGTACATGTTTTATATGTGATTTCCAACTGATTACATCATCAATTATAACTCCAAGAAATTTTATTTCATACACCCTTACAATTTCCACCCCATCTATTTCAATCTGTAACTGCACATCTCTTTTACAGTTTCCAAATAGCATAATTTTAGTCTTGGTCAAATTTAGTGATCATTTGTTATAATCAAACCAAATTTTTAGTTTAATCATTTCCTCAGTGAGATCCCTCTGTAACTTAACCAGATTGTCCCCTGAGCAGAAGATATTTGTGTCGTCAGCAAACAGGACTAATTTCATTAGCTTGGACACTTTACATATATCATTAATATACAGTATGAACAATTTCAGACCCAATACTGACCCTTGAGGTACTCCACAAGCAATGTCCAAACATGATGAGCAATAATCCCCCAACTTCACAAACTGTTTTCTCCTGTCAAGATAACTTTTGATCCAATCTAGAACAACTCCTCTTACTCCGTACTTTTCCAATTTATGTATTAATATATCATGGTTGATTGTGTCAAATGCTTTTTTTAAATCGATAAATACTCCAATTGCATGTTGTTTCTTTTCAATGGCATTTGTGATTTCCTCTATTGATTCTATTATTGCTGATGATGTTGATCTGTTGGATCTAAATCCATATTGACTATCAGAGAGTAATTGATGCTTTTCTAAGAAAGCATCTAACCTGATGTTGAATAGTTTTTCTAATATCTTGGAGAATTGAGGAAGTAAAGAAACAGGTCTGTAGTTTGTGAAGTCGTGCTTGCTCCCAGTTTTGTACAGAGGTATAACTTTAGCAGTCTTCATTCCATCTGGGAAAGTCCCGGTTTGAAATGATAAGTTAAATATACGCTGTCAATGGTTTTAAGATTCCCGTTATTACTTGTTTTACTAGTACCATGTCAATGTCTTGAAAATCAGTGGACCTTTTGTTCTTGCAATTATTTACAATGTTTAAGATTTCATTTTCATCAACTGCCTTCAAGAACATCGAGCTGGGATTTCTTTCCACCAATTTCTCCATCTTTACACCAGTTGTCCCTGGATCCGGAATTGTTTCTGCCAAATCTGGCCCCACATTGACAAAGAATTTATTAAAACTGTTAGCCACTTCTTCTATGTTATAATTCTCTTTGTTCTTATCAATAAAGTATTGTGGATACTTGTTTGATGCAGAACTTTTTCTGATTATGCTATTCAATAAATTCCATATTCCTTTAATATTGTTTTTATTATCTTCTAGAATTTTCTTATAATAATCTTTTTTATTTGCCCTTATAATATGCGTTAACTTCCCATGGGCTCACCACCCATGGGAGGGGCCAAGGGGGTCGGGTGCAGTGTGAGATGGGCGGCGGCCGAAGGCGGGGGCCTTGGCGGTCCGATCCTCGGCTGCAGAAGCTAGCTCTAGGGACGTGGAATGTCACCTCTCTGGCGGGGAAGGAGCCTGAGCTGGTGCGGGAGGTCGAGCGGTTCCGGCTAGATATAGTCAGCCTCGCCTCGACGCATGGCATGGGCTCCGGAACCAGTCTCCTTGAGAGGGGTTGGACTCTCTTCCACTCTGGAGTTGCCCCTGGTGGGAGGCACCGAGCAGGGGTGGGAATACTTATTGCCCCCCGGCTCGTTGCCTGTACGTTGGGGTTCACCCCGGTAGACGAGAGGGTAGCCTCCTCCGCCTTCGGGTGGGGGACGGGTCCTGACTGTTGTTTGTGCTTATGCTCCAAACAGCAGCTCAGAATACCCACCCTTTTTGGAGTCCTTGGAGGTGGTGTTGGAGAACACTCCTTCCGGGGGACTCCTCGTTTTGCTGGGAGACTTCAATGCTCACGTGGGCAACGATAGTGAGACCTGGAGGGGCGTGATTGGGAGGAACGGCCCCCGATCTGAACCAGAATGGTGCTTTGTTGTTGGACTTCTGTGCCTGTCACAGATTGTCCATAACGAACACCATGTTCAAGCATAAGCGTGTCCATATATGCACCTGGCACCAGGACACCCTGGGCCGCAGTTCAATGATCGACTTTGTGGTCGTGTCGTCGGACTTGCGGCCGCATGTCTTGGACACTGGTGAAGAGAGGGGCGGAGCTGTCAACTGATCACCACCTGGTGGTGAGTTGGCCCGATGGTGGGGAGGATGCCGGTCAGGCCTGGCAGGCCCAAACGTATTGTGAGGGTCTGCTGGGAACGCCTGGCAGAGTCTCCTGTCAGAAGGAGTTTCAACTCCCACCTCCGGGAGAGCTTCAACCATGTCCCGGGAGGCGGGGACATTGAGTCCGAGTGGGCCATGTTCCGTGCCTCTATTGTCGAGGCGGCTGACCGGAGCTGTGGCCGCAAGGTCGTCGGTGCCTGTCGCGCGGTAATCCCCGAACCCGCTGGTGGACACCGGCAGTGAAGGATGCCGTCAAGCTGAAGAAGGAGTCCTATCGGACCTTTTTGGCCTGTGGGACTCGGAGGCAGCAGATGGGTATCGGCGAGCCAAGCGGAGCGCGGCTTCGGCGGTCGCTGAGGCAAAAACTCGGGCATGGGAGGAGCTCGGTGAGGCCATGGAGAACGACTTCCGAACGGCTTCGAGGAGGTTCTGGACCACCATCCGGCGTCTCAGGGGGAAGCAGTGCACTGTCAACACTGTGTACAGTGGGGATGGGGCGCTGCTGACCTCGACTGGGACGTTGTGGGTCGGTGGAGGGAATACTTCAAGACCTCCTCAATCCCACCGACACGCCTTCCAGCGAGGAAGCAGGGTCTGGGGACTCGGGGTGGGCTCTCCTATCTCTGGGGCTGAGGTCGCCATGGTGGTTAAAAAGCTCCGTGGTGGCAGGGCTTCGGAGGTGGATGAGATCCGCCCGGAGTCCTCAAGGCTCTGGATGTTGTGGGGCTGTCTTGGTTGACACGACTCTGCAGCATCGCGTGGACATCGGGGGCAGTGCCTCTGGACTGGCAGACCGGGGGTGGTGGTCCCCTTCAAGAAAGGGGACCGGAGGGTGTGTTCCAACTACAGGGGGATCACACTCCTCAGCCTCCCTGGTAAGGTCTATTCAGGGGTTCTGGAGAGGAGGGTCCGTCGGATGGTTGAAACCTCGGATTCAGGAGGAGCAATGTGGTTTTCGTCCTGGTCGCGGAACTGTGGACCAGCTCTACACCCTCCGGGGTCCTGGAGGGTGCATGGGAGTTTGCCCAACCAGTCTACACATGTTTTGTGGACTTGGAGAAGGCTTTCGACCGTGTCCCTAGGGGAGTCTTGTGGGGGGTGCTCCGGGAGTATGGGGTACCGGACCCCTTGATACAGGCCATTCGGTCCCTGTACGACCGGTGCCAGAGCTTGGTCCGCATTGCTGGCAGTAAGTCGGACTTGTTCCCGGTGAGGGTTGGACTCCGCCAGGGCTGCCCTTTGTCACCGGTTCTGTTCATAACCTTTATGGACAGAATATCTAGGCGCAGCCGGGGCGTTGAGGGGGTCCGGTTCGGTGGCCTGAGGATTGGGTCACTGCTCTTTGCAGATGATGTGGTCCTGTTGGCTTCATCGGGCCGTGACCTCCAGCTCTCGCTGGAGCGGTTCGCAGCCGAGTGTGAAGCGGCTGGGATGAGGATCAGCACCTCCAAATCCGAGACCATGGTTCTCAGCCGGAAAAGGGTGGAGTGCACTCTCCGGGTCGGGGAGGAGATCCTGCCCCAAGTGGAGGAGTTTAAATACCTCGGGGTCTTGTTCACGAGTGAGGGAAGGATGGAGCGGGAGATCGACAGGCGGATTGGTGCGGCGTCGGCAGTGATGCAGACGCTGCATCGGTCTGTCGTGGTAAAGAGGAGCTGAGCCTAAAGGCAAAGCTCTCGATTTACCGATCGATCTATGTTCCTATCCTCACCTATGGTCATGAGTTGTGGGTAGTGACCGAAAGAACGAGAATACAAGCGGCTGAAATGAGTTTCCTCCGCAGGGTGTCTGGGCTCTCCCTTAGAGATAGGGTGAGGAGCTCGGTCATCCGGGAGGGGCTCAGAGTAGAGCCGCTGCTCCTCCGCGTCGAGAGGAGCCAGATGAGGTGGCTCGGGCATCTGGTTAGGATGCCTCCTGGACGCCTCCCTGGTGAGGTGTTCCGGGCACGTCCCACCGGGAGGAGGCCCCGGGGAAGACCCAGGACACGCTGGAGAGACTATGTCTCTCGGCTGGCCTGGGAACGCCTCCTGATTCCCCCAGAAGAGCTGGACGAAGTGGCCGGGGAGAGGGAAGTCTGGGTCTCCCTGCTTAGGACGCTGCCCCGCGACCCGACAAGGAGAAGCGGTAGAAGATGGATGGATGGATGGAATATGCGTTAACTTATTTTTATATTTTTTATATTTCTTTTCTGCTTCTTCTGTTTTTAATCTAATAAACTCTCTATAAAGAGTGTTTTTCTTTTGCAGGCATTTTGTAATCCCTTTGTGATCCAGGGACAACTGATGTATTTCTTTTTACAGTTCCACACTTTCACTGGACAATTTTTATCATACGACTTAAACATGCTCATGAATGTATCGTAAGCACTATTTAAATCACCATTTTCATAGATCACATCCCATTTCTGCCCCATCAAGTCATTTTTAAGCAAATTAATGGATTCCTCTGTCCTCATTCTGTATTGTATTTGCTTCTCTGGCCTGTTTATTTTGTAGTTACCATTATACACCACAAAAACTGGTAGGTGGTCACTAATATCTTTGATTAGTAACCCACTCTCTGTTTTGTTTTCAATGTCATTTGTGAAAATATTGTCAATTAAGGTGGCAGCATGAGATGTAATTCTACTGGGCCTGGTGATTTTAGGAAATAGGCTCACACTGTACATTGTATCAATGAAATTATCTATAGCCTTATGTTTACTTGGATTTAGCAGGTCAATATTGAAATCTCCACAAGCAAAAACAACTTTGTTCCTTTTCTTTGAAAACATGGATTCTATCCAGTTTGTGAAGGTTTCAATGCTTGTGCCTGGCGTTCTGTATATACAGCTAATTATTATATTTTTAGTCTTTTCCATGCAAATTTCAATTGTTAAACATTCTAGTAAGTTATCAATTGCAGCTGTCATATCCTCTATTACTTTAAATCGCAATGCCTTATCCAAATAAATCCCTACTCCTCCGCCTCCTTTATTCTGCCTATTTACAGTGATCAAGTCATATCCATCCAGTTCATAATCAGTCTCCTTCCCATCGGTAATCCAGGATTCAGTAATTGCAATGACGTGGAATGATTTAGAAAAGGTTTGTAGATAGTCCTTGATGTCTCTGAAGTTTTTGCTCAAATGTCTGCTATTAAAATGAATAATTGACAATTTTCCCTTACAATCAATATTCTCATTAAACTGTTCACTTGTGTAGTAATGGCAGTTCTCGTTGATGTTGAAGAGAAAATTATTGTCCGGGTCTATATCATGTTCCATATCTTGTTTGTGGTGATCAGTGTATTCAGATATTTTCAGCTGTATCTGGTCATATTCATTTATCAAGTCCATTAACATTAAACGGCTACTGTCATCTATAGAATCGCTCTCAGCTGGGATGGATACCCCAGCATTAATGGGAAGTGAGTTAATCAATGCCATAGAATAAAGATAGTTCAATACATAAACAGCTGGTCATTTGTTGGATCAGACTCACGTTCAGGCTGTCGATGCTCCTTGAATGACCATTTCTCCTACGGTTCCATTCTCCCTGAGAGGGTAGACTGTCAGTCCACTGGCTGCGGTGCAGGCCGACGCCCACTCCGGGTGCAGGTAAGCACGTAGATAAAGATGTAGTCCAGTTGGCACGGTTCATGGGGAGCTCGCAGACCATTAAATATGAAGACACGAACCACAAAATCCTCTGTACAGTTGATCTGATACAGTGCCTGATTTTCAGTCCATGAGGTTTCTTCATAATGTTACTGGCCATCGCTTGTTGTACTGTTCGGGAGCACCAATCTCTTTGATCACCTTCACTTCTTCATCCTCCGGCGTCGCTCCATTCAGCTTTATCACAACTTTACAATTCCTCGTCCAAGTCGCTTTGATCTTCTTTTCTTTTCGCAGCTTACGCGCTTCTTTTGCAATATCTGCATTCTTCTTGGTTAAATGCTCATTCACATACACGTCCGTCCCCTTCAGCTTGAAGCCCTGCTTCAATCGATGATAACCCTCGTTGTAATCCACACAGTGTATTTATTCGTTTAGGTCGTTAACTTACAACTCAATACCTGCATAATTCACTGGCGATTCAAAAACAGTAATTAAACGAAGCAGAGGGACACTTGTTTAGGCTTAGGATATTTATTCAACTTTTTACCGCTAGAGGGCACAATAGCCTGTACATTAAAACAGCTTAACTTCAACAGTTACTACAACAGGGACAAGTATGAATACTTACAAGGTGTAACTTGAGGTGCTTTGTAACGTTAGCTGCGTCTCTGATCTGTGCTGAAAGCCGGGGGGCGGCGTAGGCTTTGGCAATTTGTTTACAACAATTTTTAAAGTGTAACATTTTTTATTTTATTTATTTATTTATTTTAAATGTATTATTTTTACTGTTTTACCCCATTTCCCCCCCACTTTTTAGTATCCAATTCCCTCTCTCTTTTTTCGTGTCAATTACCCCTCCCTCGTATGAGAACTCGCTGCTGTAGTCCGGCTGGTAGCGAGCGCTGCACTGCCTCCTCCGAGCCAGTGCCCGCCTAGGCCGAAGCCTGTCACCGACGCACGACCACTCATATATGCAGCGAGTCTTTCCTTCGGCTTTTATCCCTCTCCCCTGGGGCGGACAGCCAATTGCCGCCCTCTAGTGGCACTCCCGGCCAGTGCCAAAACTGGCGTGACTGGTGGAATCGAACCCCAGTCACAGTGGCTAGCGTCGAACTGTCTTACCGCTAGACCACATGGGAGGCCTAAAATTTAACAATTTAAAGTTACAAATTTCAGCTAAGTTGCCAAAAAATTAATAATAATTGTGCATTGGGAGTGGTGCTGTACCTCCACTGTTTCATACTTCTTAGGAACCGTTCTGACCCTTCTACAGTACATTACACTGTGTGTTTAATTTATTGTGTGTGTGTGTTTGTGTGTGTGAGTGAGAGCAAGGAAGCCAATCTATCTAACTATCTAAACTAACTGTCTCTTGTTGTTTGTTGTGTGTGCATGTTTTGTGTGTTTGTTCTGATGCTTAGTTGTTTTGCGGGGTAGGGGGGTGGTGCTGTCTGATCCCACCCTCTCCATCCTGACACGCCTGTTATTCTGTGTGTGTCTGGTTTGTTTGTTTTGTGTGTTCAAGTGCTTGCTGAATTGTTTGGGTGTGTTGTCCCTGCTGTAGGATTTTAGGCACATGCGACCAAAAATCTGTCAAGCGCGACTAAGCATTTTCATTGGTTGCACCGGTGTGCCTGAAATTGAGCAGGTCTGATTAAAAAAATAAAAAATAAAAAACATTTAATAAAAATATTTTTTAACAAATATTGTTAAAAAAAATTCTGTAGATTATTTTGTCACCGTATAGCGGGATTTTATGTACATCTTGCATATGTGCCGTGCGTCTGTGTCTGTGTGTGTGTGTGTGTGTGTGTGTGTGTGTGTGTGTGTGTGTGTGTGTGTGTGTGTGTGTGTGTGTGTGAGAACGTGCGCCTGTGTGAGACCGCGCCCTGCACTCCTCCCACATTCCTTGCGTGCTAACTTGAGAAATCGTGAGCTATCACCACCTGAAACATCATTTACAATGAAGAGAACTATCGATTCTTTTTTCATTAAGAAGAATGCCCTGAAATGCCCAACCCAGACCCAACATCATCGGCGGAGATAGACTCATCTGACTCCGAGCCAGAGCCAGAGCCTACCACATCCAAAAAGGCCAAACATATGCCTTTCGTAAAGAATGGCTTGTCCAATTTCCGTGGCTCCGATATAATAAAACAGGCAACATAATGCATTACATTTATTGTAAAGAGTGCGGCCAAAGCATGGCTGGTAACAGTGCTTTTGCATTCGGAGCATCGATGTTCCGAATCGAAACGTTGAAAAAGCACAATTTATCTAAGAAACACGTCCTGTGCCGTGACAGGTGCGTGGCCGGCAGAGCAGCCCCCTTCCCCGCGGCGTTTCAGCGCCAGGCAGCGGCCAACCGAAGCAGTGAGGAGTCGGAAATGATCATTACATTCAACACTGCTTATAATATAGCCAAAGAAGAGCTCCCTTTTACGAAATGTCCGAGATCATCCTTATGAAGAAGAACGGGCTAAATGTGAACCCGACGTACAGCAACGACACTGCCTGTGCCCAGTTCATTGGAGTGATCGCGGACAATTTGAAAAAAAAGACGGGTGTTGAAATCGCGGATTCGACACGTGTTGGGGCATGGGCCAGCTGAGGGGGATATTCTGTAAGGACCCGGGAGCAGCGCACACTTTCGTTTTAGTTATTTGTGTTTGATTTATTTATTTGAGTTTGTCAAGCACTTTAAACATCAGCACTTTTGAAGTTGATTTTTTAAACAATTTAAACAAGTTATTGCGGTTTCTTGTTGAGTGTGCTGTGATTTAAATAAAGAAAAACATTTATCTGCACCTTATTCCTGTTTACAATCATTTACATAATGTGTTAAGAAATTACCAATGTGTATGTGTCACATTCCCTTTGTTCCTGTCTTGTCTTTTTCTTTGTCTTGTTTCTCCCGCGTGATTGTTTGTGTTAATTGTTTTATTATTTTCTATTATTCAATTTTCTACTCCTCGTCATGCTCACCTGTTGCTAATCACGTCATCCGTTCCTGCATACCAGCCTCCCATCAAGATCATCAGCCCTGCAGTATATCTACCCCGGTTTTCCAGTCATTCATCATCAGATTGTTGTTCTCTCTACCCCGGTAGAAACTGACTTTAGAAATCTGTGTTTACATATTCTTGGTGTGTCTAGTTAAATTCATGTTAACCCTTGTTCCTGTTGTCTCCCTTTGTGTTCATGTTCATTCCTCGTCTGTCTGCCAGCTCTGTCCGTCCTGCCAGCCCCGCCTGCCTGCACGCTTAGCTTGCCCTCCGGTTCCCTCATCCTGTCTGCCCAGTCATCTCGTCCACTCCTCCTGTGCATCCCCTCGTTTTCCACTACCTCTGTTATTACTATTATTAAATCATCTCTTTTCATCCAAACCCACCTTGTCTGTGTCTGCGTTTGGGTTCGTTCCTGTTCGACATAACAGTATGGGAACAGACAAAAAAGGTGATGTCCAAAGGCGCCGCGGAAAATTTTGGGTGCACCTAAATGATGTGCTAAATGAAAAAGTTAGGCGCACCAGTGCCACCAGTGTAAAAAGTTAATCTGGAGCCCTGTTAGGGTAGGGCTTTTGGGTGTATTTGCTGTGAGGAAACTATATCCACTTCGTGGCCCCTCTATTGGTCGAAAGCAGACTCTCAGAGCCAATCAGAATATAATTGGCGCCTCTTCTGAAGCACTGGTTAAAGGTTTCTTATCCAGTACCGCAGTGGTGTGGTGCAAACAAAGTCATTGAAGAAAAGTATTTGCCCCAACAACCACCGCAACATAGGAAACGCACGTGTTTGACCCAGGATGACATGGGATCACTGAAGTGTCAGTTTAGTTCAGTTTAGATTTCTCTCTGATGAAATGATGGTTGTGCCCCCCCCTTCCCCCACACAGCCCCGACTTCAGAACTCGTCCCTGCGTCCCTGACCTCCAGAGCATTTCTTCTGCTCAATGTTACTGGAGCTACTAGGGAATTAATGTGCCACTAAGCACAGGGACTCGAGTACTATCCCGTTTTTTTCCAGTTATTATAAAATTTGAACCAAAGGCTTATACCAAATGTTTCGGTCCGAGTACATAAACCATTACACCACTGTTGTGTGCTATAACATGCATTATCAATATTAATATTCTGTCTTATTCATATGCTTTTGTGATTGGCTCTTATAATCCTGTGTGAATGTGGAAGTGAGTTTGTACAAAACACTGGAAACGGAACCTTTTGTAATTTGTGATTTAGTGTGTATTGGTGCGGCTGTTTGGCTGTCTTAGAAATTGTGAGTAGATTATTTTATGATATTTCGAAATTGTGAGTAGATTATTTTATGATATTTAGAAATTAGGATGGAAATAAATAGGCCTAGTATGAGATATTAAGCTTCATATCTGAAAAGTTACTTCATGTAGTATTTGTAGTATATCTAACAAACGTGTTTCTGTCCACAGCCACTCACACTCTGAAGTACTTCTTCACAAATGTCATGCAATTATCTTTATTTTTAAGAAAGTTATGGGCATTTATGTATAATTGAAAAACAATAGGGGTCAATATGCACATTTCCGAGTGTAAAAATTACCATAACTTCCTTAAAACTTAAGATATGAGAGTGAATAAGGTATCAAATGAAATTTGTTTTCATGCTCTATCTGGGGATAAGTTTCATTTAGATTTATAACATCTCAAAAAAATGTAACATACCTACTCTCTGCTCAGGTAACGTAGAGAATTACTATTACTTCATTGTAATTATTTTATTAACATTATAAGTTATTATATGTTGTGAAGGACAGTTGATAAAAATATTTCTGGGGCTGTTAAATCAATTGCTTGTTACTTCATTGTCACTCACAAACTGGATTTCAGTGGACTGCACTAAGTTTCGAAATTAACCTCCGACGCTCGATTCACCCTGGAATTTGATGACGTTTGTTAGCTTCTTATTTTCTATTGGTCAAAAGAGAATCCTTCAGCCAATCATTTTACTCTCTGCTCAGATAATCTAAGACACAGTCGGGTTGTTTACATTTTACTGATGGCGTAGGAGACAGTTCGGAGTATAAACGCAGATAGTTTGTTTACCCCAAAATGTGTTAACATAAAGGATTTTCTGGCAGAATGGAAATACTTGAGCAGTTGGGATTTATGCTGTATAGCATCCACGCTACCTCTGCAAGTAAGATTCAGTGGATAAGATGATTTTAAATGTGTTTTGTAGAGAAAATAGTAATTTATTGGAATATGATTTCCTGGAATATGGACACTGAAGTTTGAATTTGACAAAAGAGTAGCTATATTATTCATGTGGCGATGATTATAAAGAAAGAAAGATAAAAATAATAATATAATTATAGTTTTTGTAGTTGATAGAACGTACTTAGTATTTAAAGCATGAGTTCGGCTCAAAGATCTTTGTCTCTGAGTGATTCGTTCCACTTCCGCTCAGTTCGTTAATACGCACTACAGTTAATCGCCTAAATAAAGGCAGCACTTGAGTAAATGAGGCGTCCTTTAAACGGGCGGGTGTGTCCCCCCTGTGAGCTGTATAGAAACGAATACAGGGTCAATTGAATTCTGATATGATGGTTCAGGAATGAGTTTTTCAATCGATGATAACCCTCGGTGTAATCCACACAGTGTATTTATTCGTTTAGGTCGTTAACTTACAACTCAATACCTGCATAATTCACTGGCGATTCAAAAACAGTGTAATTAAATGAAGCAGAGGGACACTTGTTTAGGCTTAGGATATTTATTTAACTTTGTACCGCTAGAGGGCGGTACAAAGTTACCATACCATAATTTACCATAACTTCCTTAAAACTTAAGATATGAGAGTGAATAAGGTATCAAATGAAATTTGCTTTCCTGCTCTATCTGGGGATACGTTTCATTTAGATTTATAACATCTCAAAAAAATGTAACATACCTACTCTCTGCTCAGGTAACGTAGAGAATTACTATTACTTCATTGTAATTATTTTATTAACATTATAAGTTATTATATGTTGTGAAGGACAGTTGATAAAAATATTTCTGGGGCTGTTAAATCAATTGCTTGTTACTTCATTGTCACTCACAAACTGGATTTCAGTGGACTGCACTAAGTTTCGAAATTAACCTCCGACGCTCGATTCACCCTGGAATTTGATGACGTTTGTTAGCTTCTTATTTTCTATTGGTCAAAAGAGAATCCTTCAGCCAATCATTTTACTCTCTGCTCAGATAATCTAAGACACAGTCGGGTTGTTTACATTTTACTCTGATGGCGTAGGAGACAGTTCGGAGTATAAACGCAGATAGTTTGTTTACCCCAAAATGTGTTAACATAAAGGATTTTCTGGGAGAATGGAAATACTTGAGCAGTTGGGATTTATGCTGTATAGCATCCACGCTACCTCTGCAAGTAAGATTCAGTGGATAAGATGATTTTAAATGTGTTTTGTAGAGAAAATAGTAATTTATTGGAATATGATTTCCTGGAATATGGACACTGAAGTTTGAATTTGACAAAAGAGTAGCTATATTATTCATGTGGCGATGATTATAAAGAAAGAAAGATAAAAATAATAATATAATTATAGTTTTTGTAGTTGATAGAACGTACTTAGTATTTAAAGCATGAGTTCGGTTCAAAGATCTTTGTCTCTGAGTGATTCGTTCCACTTCCGCTCAGTTCGTTAATACGCACTACAGTTAATCGCCTAAATAAAGGCAGCACTTCAGTAAACGAGGCTTCCTTTAAACGGGCGGGTGTGTCACCCCCCCCCCCCCCCCCGTGAGCTGTATAGAAACGAATACAGGGTCAATTGAATTCTGATATGATGGTTCAGGAATGAGTTTTTCAATCGATGATAACCCTCGTTGTAATCCTCACAGTGTATTTATTCGTTTAGGTCGTTAACTTACAACTCAATACCTGCATAATTCACTGGCGATTCAAAAACAGTGTAATTAAATGAAGCAGAGGGACACTTGTTTAGGCTTAGGATATTTATTTACATTTTTACTGCTAGAGGGCGGTACAAAGTTACCATACCATAATTTACCATAACTTCCTTAAAACTTAAGATATGAGAGTGAATAAGGTATCAAATGAAATTTGCTTTCCTGCTCTATCTGGGGATACGTTTCATTTCGATTTATAACATCTCAAAAAAATGTAACGTACCTACTCTCTGCTCAGGTAACGTAGAGAATTACTATTACTTCATTGTAATTATTTTATTAACATTATAAGTTATTATATGTTGTGAAGGACAGTTGATACAAATATTTCTGGGGCTGTTAAATCAATTGCTTGTTACTTCATTGTCACTCACAAACTGGATTTCAGTGGACTGCACTAAATTTCGAAATTAACCTCCGACGCTCGATTCACCCTGGAATTTGATGACGTTTGTTAGCTTCTTATTTTCTATTGGGCAAAAGAGAATCCTTCAGCCAATCATTTTACTCTCTGCTCAGATAACGTAGGAGACAGTTCGTGGTATAAACACAGATAGTTTGTTTACCCCAAAATGCGTTACATGTTTAAGTGAATTTATCAAAAACGCCCAAAAACGACATACCCAAAAGTAAATTAAAGCTGCTCTTCAACCGCTTGCAGTATATGCATGGTTTTGGTCTCATTCAAAAGATAACACTCTGAATTTTTGAATTGCAAAACAGTCAGAATCACTAAGTGCCTCTGGCACTGTGTAATAGTGGTCTGAATGTGCTGAATTTGAAGGATATAAATTCCGCCTGGAATTTTTTGTAGAAACAGATGCCTGCAGGTGACTATAGCTGGTAGGTATAAGCTGGAAAACACCATAGGAACATAGCATGAAGTGTTACCAAGTTCAGGTTCAAATTTCAGAACAAAACCTCAAAAAATGAACATATTACACAGTTTTTTTGAAGGGTACCACCAGGCGTTCCCAAACTGTGCCATTTGGAGACTCCAAAGGGGCCTTTTCTTTCTTGTCTGAACAAATACAATTTTGAAATAAAAATAAAATTTGCATTCAAAAAGTATAGAGCATAAATAAAACACAGCAAACATGAACTATTTACAAAAAAATATTTACAAAATCCCTGAGTGAGGTTATAGTGTCCTTTCTGTATTCTTTTTTACAGCTCATCTCACATCAGCAGTTCAGTCACACAATGAAACACAAAGGGGGGGGGGGGAAGACACACATACACTTTCACACTTCCCTAGTCAAACAAAAGAGCGAGGGCACAAAGGGGGGGGGGGGACACACACAGCACACACATACAATTAACACTTCACAGTCAAACAAAAGACAAACACAGGCACAGACATACACTTCACAGTCAAACAAAAGACTAAACTATAGTTTATTTATGTCAAAATATACAACAATATATGTTATAATATAATGAAATACTTGAATATTTCAAATTTTCACTCCGTTTCGCCATTACTAGATTATTCGCATAGCTGCGTAATCATAGGGATGCGCAATTACGCGTGGCCACTGGTACAATAAACCTATCCAGAAGTGAGTTTATATAGGACCGCTCAACCAACCAAATGTCGTTAGCTCATTGGATTAGCTAAACAATGATATGTGTCAGTTATCAGCTAAATCGGCTTCGATTTGATAAGGCTATCGTAAATCAAATAAAGGCAGGTAAACCCGGTGAACACGGACACGCATTGGCTATTGACGGCTATTGAGGCCGCTTGGGAGCTCCTATTTGGTCAAATGAGGTGTCATTCAAAAGGTCAGACCTGTCAGACATTTTTGTAGTAAAATATGGTAATTCTGAGATCCTGACCCGGAGTTAGAAGCTGAAAACTTGCAAGATTACGCATGTCTGTAGTGAAACGCGTATTTTTGCTCCAGCGGTTCCTGCGTGTTTTTGAAGGAAAAATGAGGTTTGGACTATATATATTTTACTGGATTGGATCGCCTGGACTCTTTGCCAATGTCACATAAGCGTTTTAGTCGGATTGTAATCGATCGGTAGATTACAATTTGAATTTGTAGGTGAGTTGACTAGAATTTTTTTCGATTGTTGGTTTGTTGTAGGTCTGACATAGCGGCTGATTGTACCTGCTGTTGTGATCTTATCTTGGAATAGTTTATATCATTCGAATCACAAGAATCGTAGCTTTCTAGCCATATAAGGCATGTGCACTTTTGTTAACGTAACTTTTCTGTATTTGGCCGAATTCGCGCAGATCGTATCTATGTCCCGCCGGCGGGACGTCCGATTTTTAAAGGTTAACATAAAGGATTTTCTGGCAGAATGGAAATACTTGAGCAGTTGGGATTTATGCTGTATAGCATCCACGCTACCTCTGCAAGTAAGATTCAGTGGATAAGATGATTTTAAATGTGTTTTGTAGAGAAAATAGTAATTTATTGGAATATGATTTCCTGGATTATGGACAATGAAGTTTGAATTTGACAAAAGAGTAGCTATATTATTCATGTGGCGATGATTATAAAAAAAGAAAGATAAAAATAATAATATAATTATAGTTTTTGTAGTTGATAGAACGTACTTAGTATTTAAAGCATGAGTTCGGTTCAAAGATCTTTGTCTCTGAGTGATTCGTTCCACTTCCGCTCAGTTCGTTAATATGCACTACAGTTAACCGCCTAAATAAAGGCAGCACTTCAGTAAACGAGGCATCCTTTAAACGGGCGGGTGTGCCCCCCCGTGAGCTGTATAGAAACGAATACAGTTATTATTTTGGGTCAATTGAATTCTGATATGATGGTTCAGGAATGAGTTTTTCAATCGATGATAACCCTCGTTGTAATCCACACAGTGTATTTATTCGTTTAGGTCGTTAACTTACAACTCAATACCTGCATAATTCACTGGCGATTCAAAAACAGTGTAATTAAATGAAGCAGAGGGACACTTGTTTAGGCTTAGGATATTTATTTAACTTTGTACCGCTAGAGGGCAGAATAGCCTGTACATTAAAACAGGTTAACTTCAACAGTTACTACAACAGGTAATTAATACTTACAAGGTGTGAACAGAAATCAATATAAATATTAAAAACACTGTACATGTTTAAAAAACATGCATACAAAATGCAATCAATTAACAAATACATTTGAAATATGTACAGTATTGTGAGTTATATAAAAGTACGATATGAATATCAGTGAGTATTGTTTGTAAGTGGGAGTCGGGTTTGAGCAGTTAACACTAACTTGAGGTGGTTTGTAACGTTAGCTGCCTCTCTGGTCTGTGGTGAAAGCTGGGGAGCGGCGTAGGCTTTGGCAATTTGTTTACAACAATTTTTAAAATGTAAATTATTTTATTGTATTTATTTATTTATTTTAAATGTATTCTTTTTGCAGTTTTTCCCCCATTTCCCCCCCACCTTTTAGTATCCAATTCCCTCTCTCTTTTTTCGTGTCAATTACCCCTCCCTCGTATGAGAACTCGCTGCTGTAGTCCGGCTGGTAGCGAGCGCTGCACTGCCTCCTCCGAGCCAGTGCCCGCCTAGGCCGAAGCCTGTCACCGACGCACGACCACTCATATATGCAGCGAGTCTTTCCTTCGGCTTTTACCCCTCTCCCCTGGGGCGGACAGCCAATTGCCGCCCTCTAGTGGCACTCCCGGCCAATGCCGAAACTGGCGTGACTGGTGGAATCAAACCCCAGTCGCAGTGGCTAGCGTCGAATGGTCTTACCGCTAGACCACATGGGAGGCCTAGCATTTTAAAGTTTAAAATTTCAGCTAATTTGGCAAAAAATAAATAATAATTGTGCATTGGGAGTGGTGCTGTACCTCCACTGTCTCATGCTTCTTAGGAATCATTCTGACCCTTCTAGAATACATTACACTGTGTGTTTCATTTATTATGTGTGGGTATGTGTGTGTGTGTGTGTGTGTGTGTGTGAGTGAGTGAGAGCAAGGAAGCCAATCTAACTAACTGTCTCTTGTTGTTTGTTGTGTGCGCATGTTTTGTGTGTTTGTTCTGATCTTTAGTTGTTTTGCGGGGTAGGGGGTGGTGCTGTCCGATCCCACCCTCTCCGTCCTGACACGCCTGTTGTCGACCATGTTATTCTGTGTGTGTCTGGTTTGTTTGGTTTGTGTGTTAAAGTGCTTGCTGAATTGTTTGGGTGTATTGTCCCTGCTGTAGGATTTTAGGCAGGGCTCCAGGTGCAAAATCTGTCAAGTGCAACTAAGCATTTTCATCGGTTGCACCGGTGCGCCTGAAATTTAGCAGGTCTGATAAAAAATTTTTTTTAAAACATTTAATAAAAGTATGTTTGAACAAATATTGTAAAAAAATTCTGTAGATTATTTTGTCAGCGTATAGTGGGATTTTATGTACATCTTGCATATGTGCCATGCGTGTGTGTGCGTGTGTGTGCATGCGTGTGCGTGCGTGTGTGTGTGTGTGTGTGTGACCACGCCCTGCACTCCTCCCACATTCCTTGGCCGCGAACTTGAGAAATCGTGAGCTATCACCACCTGAAACATCATTTACAATGAAGAGAACTATCGATTCTTTTTTCGTTAAGAAGAATGCCCTGAAATGCCCAACCCAGACCCAACATCATCGGCGGAGATAGACTCATCTGACTCTGAGCCAGAGCCAGAGCCTACCACATCCAAAAAGGCCAAAACATATGCCTTTCGTAAAGAATGGCTTGTCCAATTTCCGTGGCTCCGATATAATAAAACAGCCAACATAATGCATTACATTTATTGTAAAGAGTGCGGCCAAAGCATGGCTGGTAACAGTGCTTTTGCATTCGGAGCATCAGTTCCGAATCGAAACGTTGAAAAAGCACAGTTTATCTAAGAAACACGTCCTGTCCCGACAGGTGCGTGGCCGGCAGAGCAGCCCCCCGCGGCGTTTCAGCGCCAGGCAGCGGCCAACCGAAGCAGTGAGGAGTCGGAAATGATCATTACATTCAACACTGCTTATAATATTGCGATTTTCTTGGCGATTCGATTTCCAATTTTTGATTAGTCTGACTTGCCGATACCGATTTTGGCCGATTCCGATTTCTTTTCCTAAAAACAATAATTGACAACTTACACAAACATTTTTGTAACTTTGCTTTAATAGAAAATTAAGATTGACAATTCTGAGGTAGGTCAGAAGCATGAGGTAGGTCTCACTAAAACACATTTCAAAATAAAAAAGTGTTCCAGGTTACTGGACAGAGCTTTTCTTTTTTTGTGCAAATTAAATTCAATGATGAATAAAAGAAATCCAGTGCACAGCTAGCTACTATGCACATTTACTTTTCAAAAAGAAAACAGGTGCAACATCAAAATACAAATTAAAATAAATAAAATATAGCCTACATTTTGTTCTTTCCTCATCCCCATATTTTAGTTCGAACTTATGATGCGCTAGACTAATTTGTTTGCTAGAGGTGGATTAGAGTAGATCCCAATTCTATATAGTGCAATGGAAAACACTTGTAGCGATATAAGGGCGGATGTTTCAGTTGCGGAGCTTGTCAAAGGCATTGAAACAAGCCGCTCTTCAGCAGAATTTCGTTATTTGTGTGAGTCAGGTAGCCTAACGACTACGACTTTAACTAGCTTCAAAGCCTAGATAAAAATGTTTCAAACTAGGAGTAATTGGAAAAGAGGCGATGCTGCTGTTTCTGAGTTTGTTTGATAGTGGAAACGCACAGCTGGTACCTTCATGCACAACACAGTTAATACACCATTTGTGGTTTAGCTAGAAATCGTTAGATGAATTTATCATTAGGTGTAATAAGTTAGATTTGTATGAGTGAATAGCACTGTTTCATAACGTCACTCATTAGCGAACATAATGATTTCAGTGCAATTCAGTGCTTCAGCAGGGCATTATTACGTCAAGTTTATGCACTACCACCATGTTCTATTAATGGAAAATGGTTCAGAGGAACCGAACTAGCGCAAAACGGTTAATTATTAATTAACCTACGGTACTGTAGAAAAACGAGTACCGTCACATTTTCAGAATTTTGGCATCGACTTGGTACCTGGGTGAAGATTTTTCAAGTGTCTGATTAGGTTGGTCGTTCCGAACGTTTTCGAGGTTGTTCCTCCGCGGCTTATTTTCGATTGACATGTATGACAAACTGCAAGCTTTAAGTCGTCTTCACTGACTGTGAAAACGCTCATACTGAGGACATGTTGAGGCGTGTTCAGCGCTGCGCTCATCTGATCTGTCTGCATTGGCTCACGGGTGCGCGCACGTCACGTGAAAAAGGGGGGCGAGGAGCCAACCGGCGCACAGAATCGGCTATGTGGAGTGATCGGGATCAAGTCACCGATTGAGGCCGATCAGCTGAAAATCGGCCATTTCCGGTCAGAGGCCGATCGATCGGTGCATCTATAGTTTCTTATCCAGTACCGCAGTGGTGTGGAGCAAACAAAGTCATTGAAGAAAAGTATTTGCCACAACAACCACCGCAACATAGGAAACGCACGTGTTTGACCCAGGATGACATGGGATCACTGAAGTTTCAGTTTAGTTCAGTTTAGATTTCTCTCTGATGAAATGATGGTTGTGCCCCCCCCCCCCTTCCCCACACAGCCCCAACTTCAGAACTCGTCCCTGTCCCCTGACCTCCAGAGCATTTCTTCTGCTCAATGTTACTGGAGCTACTGGGGCTTTAATGTGCCACTAAGCACAGGGACTCAAGTTCTATCCTGTTTTTTTCCAGTTATTGTTCAATTTTGCAGTAAAGGTGAACATTGAACCAAAGGTTTATACCAAATGTTTCGGTCCGAGTACATAAACCATTACACCACTGTTGTGTGCTATAACATGCATTATCAATATTAATATTCTGTCTCATATTCATATGCTTTTGTGATTGGCTCTTATAATCCTGTAGGAATGTGGAAGTGAGTTTGTACAAAACACTGGAAACGGAACGTTTGTAGTTTGTGATTTAGTTTGTATTGGTGCTGCTGTCTGGCTGTCTTAGAAATTGTGAGTAGATTATCTTACCATATTTAGAAATTGTGAGTAGATAATATTACGATATTTAGAAATTAGGATGGAAATAAATAGGCCTAGTATGAGATATTAAGCTTCATATCTGAAAAGTTGCTTTAGCCTTCATGTTGTATTTGACACTTTGCAGTTCTAACAAACGTGTTTCTGTCCACAGCCACTCACTCTCTGAAGTACTTCTTCACTGGTGTCACAGCGGGTACAGACCTCCCAGAATTCACTGCTGTGAGTCTGGTGGATGATGAGCCGTTAGAGTACTACGACAGCAACATGAAGAGTGTTATCTCCAGGACTGAGTGGTTGGGAAAATCAGAGGACCAGCAGTACTGGGATGAACGGACTCAGAGAGCGCGTGGTGTCCAGCAGTTCTTCAAAGCCTATATTGAAAAATTAATGCGACACTTCAACCAGACTCAGGGTGAGTAAACACACCTTGACATTTTAAGATTTCTTCCCTGTATAACTTGTTCCTGTAAGATATATATTTCTTTTTTAAAGATTTTAAGTTTATTCATATTTTCAGTTTTTACAAAACATATCACATCAATGATAGGATCAAATAACCAAAAATCTACCATAGAAGCAAAAAAACTACAAAAATAAAATAATAATAAAATATATATTTTATTTCAACCATGCCAATAAGGACCTTTGGATGTTCAACCTAAATATTGTAGCCATCATAAAGACCTGTGCGTTCCCAGGAAAACACAGAGAAATAGACACACCCACTCACGAGCATACGTTCTCCCAGTGTACACAATAATCTATATTTATGTTGCGCTAACACCACACCTCAATCTCTGTTGCTAATGTACATTATATATCTTCCCCATTTGCAAATATATTTTTCTACCCTGTCATTCCTCCTGTATGATATTTGCTCATATGAAGCAACTTTACCAAGTTCTACAAACCAGTCCTGAAAAGAAGGGCTCCCGAGTGTCTTCCATCCCCTCATCAGAACCTGCCTTCCAGCCATGATACCAGTCAGGATGAAATCTGCATCGCCACAATGGGCAACCTGCATAGGGTCTCCCAGTGTGTATAGCCTTGGACAGAAGGTCAAATCAGCCCCCGTCAGTTCTAGGATACGGTCATGGACCTGGTTACAAAAGTATTCAATTGCAGGGCATTCCCAGAGAGCCTGAATTAAGGTGCCCTCTGACGCTGGGTCCTGACACCTCCAGCACTTAGCTGTATCTTTAAGGCCAAGCCCGTACAGCCTTGATGGTGTCCAATAAAAGCGATTGAGAATTTTAAATGATCTTATTTTAGAATGTAAATAAATCTCATTCTGATGTCCTTAGACATGTTCAGAGTTTGGGCAGATTACATCCCACTCTTCCATACTGAACGTCAGGTTCAGGTCCCTTTCCCATCTTATTTTTAATGCATTGGGTACTTTAGCAGATCAGAGTGTTGAGGAGAAACCCTGGGTGAGCCAAATACCCCAGACAATAAATGCCTCATCTGTAAGTGTTGCCTGAAAGTAGACCTGGGGAGGTCAAAGTGTAGGATTTTTTAACTCTTATCATTTGGTCACACTGGTCATCTGTATCAGAGATATTGTGCTGCACGGTTACGTGTGTGGAGACACTCACAGCCCAGGAGCTGAGCACCACCTTCTCCAGCGCCTCTGTCTGCTCCAAACCTGCCCTGTGACAGGGCCTCTCGCAGGGGCAGCTCAGCCCTGACAGTAGGAGCCTCAGGGCCTTTTCCACACGTGCCGGCGTGTTCCGTTACACACGCGTGATGTTCGGTCTGAGTTCTGCACACGGCTTAGTGAAGGAAAGTGTGTCTCGCTTCACTGCTGGCTGTTGAAGGAGCCGTCCTCCTGTGTCAGGGCGGAGCTGGAAGGACGCCTGTGCTGCGTTTCTGGGTTTGCGCACAATGGCTCCCAGCTCACCGGACGCGGCTCGTATCACATCATGGGGCTGGACTGCATCTTTAGCGGTAAAACCAAGCCAGGCCAAGCTTTCTGAAGGGATCCTCCCCCTCCCACCCTCACCAGACTCTGAGCTCCAATCCTATTGGCCTGGCCCAGCTTCATTTGAGCTGGAGGAAGGGTCCCGATTGGTTAGTTGGCTGTGAAGAGTGCCCACAGCAGCAGCGCTGAACAGGCCGAACCCCAGCTCACTGCGGCCCCAGCTGAGCCTCCTCTCTCTCCCAGCTCTGGGCCCCCAGCTGAGCCTACTGCCCCAGGGCCTGACTGAGGGGCTCCTTATCGCCCTGTTCCTTTACGGGACCTTATTACCCCCTACCCCACCGGGACATTCCACATCTGTTCCCATAAGCTGCACTCACACAGGAGTTGTAGTGTTTTGTGGGGTGTAAACTGCCTTGTGATTTCTGCTATGAAGATTAGGGACTGATGGACTTGCACAAAGTGCCAATTCACTCTTATGAATATTAATATATATATTTAAATTCCAGTCTCAGTGGTGTCAGAGCTGTGTGAGTGAGTGTGTAAGTGAGTGTGTAAAGGTGCTCCAGTCTCAGTGGTGTCAGAGCTGTGTCAGTGAGTGTGTAAAAGTGCTCCAGTCTCAGTTGTGTCAGAGCTGAGTGAGTGAGTATGTAAGTGAGTGTGTAAAAGTGCTCCAGTCTCAGTGGTGTCAGAGCTGTGTGAGTGTGTAAGTGAGTGTGTAAAAGTGCTCCAGTCTCAGTGGTGACAGAGCTGTGTGAGTGTGTAAAAGTGCTCCAGTCTCAGTGGTGTCAGCTGTGTAAGTGAGTATGTAAGTGAGTGTGTAAAAGTGCTCCAGTCTCAGTGGTGTCAGAGCTGTGTAAGTGAGTGTGTAAGTGAGTGTGTAAAAGTGCTCCAGGTGCAGAGTGGTGAGGGAGGTGCTCAGTGTGTGTTTCTCTCTCCAGGTGTCCATGTTTTCCAGAGGATGTGCGGCTGTGAGTGGGATGATGAGACCGGGATCACAGACGGGTTTAATCATTATGGATACGACGGGGAAGACTTCCTTGTGTTTGATATGAAGAACACAAGATGGATTTCTCCTTCACCACAGGGAGTCAGCACAGCACACAATTGGAATTATTTCCCAGCTCATCTTGAGTACGATAAGAGCTACATGACCCAGGAGTGCATTGAGTGGCTGAAGAAGTATGTGAGCTACGGGAGGAGCACTCTGGAGAGAACAGGTACAGCTACACCTACAACTACACCTCAACTACACTACAAACATCCTGCACTCTGCTCAACACTCAACATTCTGCTCAACACCGTTCACCCTTCAAATACACAGCAGCACTGACAGCATTAACACAACCACCATGTTAAACATGTTCAACTGGATGTCTTTATAACAGCCCTTTGATGATTATCACACACGTGGTGTTCACAGTTACAGAAAGGTGTTGTTTGTGATTTGAATGTGTTGAATGAGTGCTAAAGGATAACGATGCTTATCTTGCACTGGTGCATTCTGTTTACATGCTGTGGTGTGTCAGGTCCTGTCTAACCTCTGCGCACTGTGTTTTTAAAATATTTAAAATAAGCAAGTATTCGTTTTCATTACTAACACAACATTACAGTTCATCAGTGACATATTTTATAAGTGCTTTAATAGTATTTTCATTATATAGATTTTTATGTGGAAGAAAATAAAAATAAGGTTTAGTAACTTATTTTACACTTCACTCCTGAATTAAAATACATGTTATCAGCTAAAGTCTGTCTTTCTCTCCTCTCTCCCTATCCTGTCCCTCTCTCTCCCTCTCTCTCCCTCCCCCTACCCACCCCCTCTCTCTCCTTCTCTCTCCCTCCCTCTCACCCTCCCTACTCCTCTCTCTCTCTCTCTCTTCCTCTCATTCTTTCTCTCTCTCCCTACCCTCCCCCTCTCTCTCTCTCTCCTTTGCTCTCCCTACCTCTCTCTCTCTCTCCCTACCCCCTTTCTCTCTCCCCCTATCCCTCTCTCTCTCTTCCTCTCATTCTTCCTCTCTCTCTCTCTCCCTACCCTACCCCCCTCTCTCTCTCTCTCTCTCTCTCTCTCTCTCTCTCTCTCTCTCTCTCTCTCTCAGTTGCTCCTGAGGTCTCTCTGCTCCAGAAGGACCCCTCCTCTCCTGTTGTCTGTCATGTGACCGGATTCTTCCCCCGTGTCATCATGGTAACCTGGCAGAAGAAGGGAGAGGACCATTATGATGACGTGGAGTGGGAGGAGACGCTGCCCAACGAGGACGGAACTTTCCAGACAACATCTCGCCTCACAGTGAAGGACTGGCAGACTGAGAACTACACCTGCGTCGTGGAGCACAAGAGTCTGGAGAAGGACATCGTTAAGAGAGTGATCGAGCGGGAGATAAGGAGGAACCAGGACATTGAGAGTGAGTGACATAAGTTGAAGATTGAAGATGTCAGAGATTAAAAATATTAGTATTAATGTATTAACAGTAACAGTAACAGTCATTTAATGTTGTGTGTGTGTGTGTGTGTGTGTGTGTTTAATGTGACTCCCCCTGCCTACAGCGCGTGGCCCCTCCATGGCTGTCATCATCGTGGTGGGTGTTCTCCTCCTCCTCCTCCTCCACCTCATCGCCATCGGGGTCGTGGTGTGGAAGAAGGGAGGCGCAGGTGAGAGAGACACACCGACACACAGAGAAACTGACAGAAACACACGAACACCTTATCTGAGAGACTAAGACGCCAACGCAGTGACACTCTGAAACATTCCACTCACACACTCCATGAGGGAGCGAGGGAGAGAGGGAGAGGGAACGGGAACACTGCCCACTGATGCACTGTCACTAAACAGGTCAACTAGTAAGGGGCAACAATAATTAAGTCATTAGTTGAAGATTGAAGATGTCAAAGATTAAAAATATTAATATTAATGTCGTAACAGTCATGTAATGTTGTGTTTTGTGTGTGTGTTTAATATGACTCCCCCTGCCTACAGCGCGTGACCTCCTCATGGTCGACATCATGGTGGTGGGTGTTTTCCACCCCCTCCTCCTCGCCCTCGGGGTTGTGGTGTGGGAGAAGAGCAGCGCAGGTGAGAGACACACCGACACACAGAGAAACTGACACACTACAACTCTGAGTAACTGACACAAACACACGTACACCTTATCTGAGAGACTAAGACACCAACGCAGTGACACTCTGAAACATTCCACTCAGACACTCCATGAGGGAGAGAGAGGGAGGAGGGAGGAGGGAGAGAGGGAGAGAGAGAGAGAGAGAGCGGGAGAGCGGGAGAGAGAGAGAGATCACACTGCCCACTGATGCACTGTCACTAAACAGGTCAACTAGTAAGGGGCAACAATAATTTAGTCATAAGTTGAAGATTGAAAATGTCAAAGATTAAAAATATTAATATTAATGTATTAACAGTAACAGTCATGTAATGTTGTGTTTTGTGTGTGTGCTTAATGTGACTCCCCCTGCCTACAGCGCGTGACCTCCTCATGGCCGACATCATCGTGGTGGGTGTTTTCCACCCCCTCCTCCTCGCCCTCGGGGTGTGGAAGAAGAGAGTCGCAGGTGAGAGAGACACACTGACACACAGAGAAACTGACACACTACAACTCTGAGTAACTGACACAAACACACGTACACATTATCTGAGAGACTAAGACACCAATGCAGTGACACTCTGAAACATTCCACTCAGACACTCCATAAAGGAGGGAGGGAGAGAGGGAGGGAGGGAGAGAGGGAGAGAGAGAGAGGGAGAGAGGGAGAGAGGGAGAGGGGAGAGAGGGGAGGGGGAGAGGGAGAGGGAGAGGGGAGGGGAGAGGGAGAGGGAGAGGGGGAGGGAGAGGGGAGGGGAGAGGGAGAGGGAGAGGGAGAGGGGAGGGGGAGGGAGAGGGGGAGGGGAGAGGGAGAGGGAGAGGGGGAGGGGAGGGGAGAGGAGAGGGGAGGGGGAGGGGAGAGGGAGAGGGGAGGGGAGAGGGAGAGGGGAGGGGAGAGGGAGAGGGGGGGGGAGGGGGAGAGGGAGAGGAGAGGGAGAGGGGGAGAGAGCGAGAGAGGGAGAGGGAGAGACCACACTGCCCACTGATGCACTGTCACTAAACAGGTCAACTAGTAAGGGGCAACAATAATTTAGTCATAAGTTGAAGATTGAAGATGTCAAAGATGAAAAATATTATTAGTCATGTATTAACAGTAACAGTCATGTAATGTTGTGTTTTGTGTCTGTGTTTAATGTGACTACCCCTGCCTACAGAGCGTGGCCTCCTCATGAGCGTCATCATCATGGGGGGTGTTCACTACCTCCTCCTCCTCCTCCTCGTGGTTGTCGGGGTCGTGGTGTGGAGGAAGAAGAGAGGCGCAGGTGAGAGAGACACACCGACACAGAGAAACTGACACACTACAACTCTGAGTAACTGACACAAACACACGTACATCTTATCTGAGAGACTAAGACACCAACGCAGTGACACTCTGAAACATTCCACTCACACTCCATAAAGTACAGAGTCTATATAAAGTAGAACTTATATGACGTGTTGGTGGTTATTGGTAGAATTATTTACAGTGACAGACTTGTTTGTAACTCTGTGTCTGTCTCTGTTTCTGGCTACGGGAAGACTAACAGTGAGTATATTTACTCTCATGCTTTTACCCAATGCCATGAATTTAATGTGACTTAGATCTCATTCAGTCAGGTCACAGATGAGCAGGTTTCAGACTGTAATCGCTGTCTTGAGTTTTCAATCCTGAAAGCCAACCTTCAGGTGTGCGTGAGGTAATTTAATATTGAATGGTTCAGTCACGGCGGCACGGTGGTGCAGTGGATAGCACTGTCGCCTCACAGCAAGAAGGTCTCGGTTCCAATCCAGGCCGGGGGCCTTTCTGTGTGGAGTTTGCATGTTCTCCCGTGTCCGCGTGGGTTTCCTCCAGGTACTCCGGTTTCTTCCCACAGTCCAAAGACATGCACGTTAGGCTAATTGGAGAGTCTAAATTGCCCGTAGGTATGAGTGTGTGAGTGAATGGTGTGTGTGCCCTGTGATGGATTGGCGACCTGTCCAGGGTGTATTCCTGCCTCTCGCCCGGAACGCATGCTGGGATAGGCTCCAGCCCCCCCGCGACCCTGACCAGGAATAAGCGGCTTAGATAATGGATGGATGGATGGATGGTTCGGTCACAGTGAATGAGCTGGTGCCAGTTCAGTGTGAATATGAAGGGCCCAGACCCTGAGATATGAACTACACTGGGCCTTGCTGAACTGCTGTTCTAACTTTGTGTTTCTCATTGTAGAATCTGACACAGAGTCTGAGAACTCTGAGGTCACACTGCCCACTGATACACTATCACTAAACAGGTCAACTAGTAAGGGGCAACAATAATTTAGTCATAAGTTGAAGATGTCAGAGATTTAAAATATTAATATTAATGTATTAACAGTAACAGTCATGTAATGTTGTGTTTTGTGTGTGTGTGTTTAATGTGACTCCCCCTGCCTACAGAGCGTGGCCTCCTCATGGCCGTCATCATCATGGTGGGTGTTCTCTCCCTCCTCCTCCTCGTGGTCGTCAGGGTCGTGGTGTGGGAGAAGAGAGTCGCAGGTGAGAGAGACACACTGACACACAGAGAAACTGACACACTACAGCTCTGAGTAACTGACACAAACACACGTACACCTTATCTGAGAGACTAAGACGCCAACGCAGTGACACTCTGAAACATTCCACTCACACACTCCATGAAGGAGAGAGGGAGAGGGAGAGATCACATCACACTGCCCACTGATGCACTGTCACTAAACAGGTCAACTAGTAAGGGACAATAATTTAGTCATAGGTTGAAAATTGAAGATGTCAAAGATAAAAAATATTAATATTAATGTATTAACAGTAACAGTCATGTAATGTTGTGTTTTGTGTGTGTGTTTAATGTGACTCCCCCTGCCTACAGCGCGTGGCCCCTCCATCATCGGTTGTGTGGTGGGTGTTCTCCTCCTCCTCGCCCTCGCGGTCGTCGGGGTCGTGGTGTGGTGTGGAAGAAGAGAGGCGCAGGTGAGAGAGACACACCGACACAGAGAAACTGACACACTACAACTCTGAGTAACTGACACAAACACACGTACACCTTATCAAAGTCAAAGTCAACTTTATTGTCAATCACTGTATATACATGACATACAGGGATTGAAATTGCGTTTCTCTCTCATCCATAGTGCAGTTTAAAATGAATACAAACAACAAACAACACACACACAATACAAAAGCACACAATATAAAATCTAAAAATAGTTATAAATATAAAATATGTACATGGTGCAAATGAATACTGTGCAAATATGGATGTAAGTTACAGTTACAGTGCAATAGCAGTATTGATTCAAGTAAGTATAAGGATCTAGGTAAAGTGGCTGTTGCCAATAGTCTGTGCATGTGGGGGACGGAGGTCAGGTCAGGGGGGGGGGGCAGTGTTCACCGTAGTGGTGTCATAGTCCAGAGTCTGTGGGAGCAGTGGGCAGAGGACGAAGGGAGGGAAGGGGGGGGAGAGTTGGAAGAGAGTTCAGCTTCCTGACAGCCTGATGGATGAAACTGTCTCTCAGTCTGCTGGTCCTTGCCGGGAGGCTCCTCATTCTCCTCCCGGACGGCAGGGGACTGAAGAGGCAGTGTGAGGGGTGGGTGGAGTCACCTGCAGCGCAGAGTGCTTTGCAGACCAGGCGTGTGTTGTAAATGTCCTGGAGGGAGGGAAGGGAGGCTCCAATGGCCTTCTCAGCTGCTCTCACTATGCGCTGCAGGGACTTACGACTGGCCTCAGTACACCCTCCGTACCACACCGTTATGCAGCTGGCCAAGATGCTCTCAATGGTGCCCCGATAGAAGGAGCGCATGATGGGGGCTGGGGCTCTAGCTCTTTTCAGTTTGCGGAGGAAGTACAGGCGCTGCTGAGCTTTCTTGGCCAGTGATGCGGTGTTGATGTTCCAGGAGAGGTCCTCTGTGATGTGCACACCCAGGAACTTGGTGCTGCTCACTCTCTCCACCGCAACATCGTTGATGGTCAGTGGAGGGTGCTGGGTGTGAGCTCTCCTGAAGTCGACAACAGTCTCCTTTGTCTTCTCCACATTGAGAATGAGGTTGTTGTCACTGCACCATCTGGTCAGTTGGCTCACCTCGTCTCTGTAGTTAACCTCATCGTTGTTGTTGATGAGTCCCACCACAGTTGCGTCGTCCGCAAACTTGACGAAGAGGTTGGAGCTGTGTTTTGGTGTGTCGTGGGTCAGTAGCGTGAAGAGCAGGGAGCTAAGCACACATCCCTGGGGGGCCCCCGTGTTCAGTGTGATGGTGCTGGATGTGTTGCCGCCGACCAGAACTGCCTGTGGTCTCCCAGTCAGGAAGTCCAACAGCCAGTTGCACAGAGAGGTGTTCAGCCCCAGACGGTCCAGTTTCGGTATCAGCTGTTGGGGGATGATTGTGTTGAATGCTGAACTGAAGTCAATGAACAGCATCCTCACGTATGAGTCCTTGGATTCCAGGTGGGTGAGAGCTGAGTGGAAGGCGGTGGAGATTGCGTCATCAGTGGACCTGTTGGCCCGATATGCAAACTGGAAGGGGTCCAGGGAAGGAGGGAGGAGGGATTTGATGTGCTGCATGACTAACCGTTCAAGCACTTCATGATGATGGGAGTCAGTGCCACGGGACGATAGTCATTGAAGCCAGATGGAGAAGCCTTCTTCGGTACCGGGATGATGGTGGTGCCTTTGAAGCATGTAGGGACAACAGCTTGGCTCAGGGAGGTGTTAAAGATATCTGTGAGGATATCAGTGAGCTCCTCTGCACAGTCCTTCAGCACCCGACCAGGTATGTTGTCCGGGCCCCCAGCTTTGCGGGGTTGATCCTGGAGAGGGATCTCCTCACGCTGGCTGGAGACAGGGACAGCACCTGGTCATTCGGGGAGGGGTGTTTTCTGTGCAGGAGTGTTGTTGGAAGCTTCAAAACGTGCGAAGAAGTCGTTCAGGTTGTTCAGCAGAGTGATGTCGCTGTCACAGACCTGTGGTCGGGGTTTATAACCAGTGATGGTCTGAATCCCCTGCCACAGGCTCCTTGTGTCTCTGCTGTCACTGAAGCGGTGGGCTATCCTTCCTGTGTACTGTCTTTTTGCTTCTTTGATGCCACGGGACAAGTTGGCCCTAGCTGTTCTCAGGCCAGCCTCATCACCAGCTCTGAAAGCGGTGTTCCGGGCTCTCAGTAGCCTATGGACGTCCCCTTTCTGATTGGCCCGTACTGTGATGGTCTTGGTCTCCGTTACATCATCGATGCATTTGCTGATATAGGCAGTAACAGTGTCTGTATACTCCTGGATGTTGGTGTGGTGGTTGTAGGTGGCTGCCTGCTTAAACATGTCCCAGTCTGTGGTGTTAAAACAGTCCTGTAGTGCTGAGGAGGCATCCTCTGGCCACACTCTTACCTGCCTCTGAACTGGCCTGGTGACTTTACACCTCAGCCTGTATGCTGGAATTAGCATAACGGTGATGTGATCAGAGGCGCCAAGATGGGGGAAGAGTGAGGCCTTGTATGCTCCTTGTTGAGTAGTGTAAACATTGTCCAGTGTGTTATTTCCCCGTGTTGGAAAGTCAATGTGTTTGTATGTCTGTGGGAACACAGACTTGAGGTCTGCATGGTTGAAATCGCCAGCCACTATGAGAAATCCATCTGGATGAGCTGTCTGTTGCTCGCTGATGGCATTGTACAATTCCCATAATGCTGCGACTCTGTCCTTCTTGTTAGCGGTCGGGGGGATGTACACAGCGGCTAACAAGATAGCTGATAGCTGCTATCTGAGAGACTAAGACGCCAACACAGAGACACTCTGAAACATTCCACTCAGACACTCCATAAAGTACAGTCTATATAAAGTATAACTTATATGACGTGTTGGTGGTTATTGATAGACTTGTTTCTAACTCTTATGTCTGTCTCTGTTTCAGGCTACGGGAAGACTAACAGTGAGTATATTTACTCTCATGCTTTTACCCAATGCCATGAACTTAATGTGACTTAGAGCTCATTCAGTCAGGTCACAGATGAGCAGGTTTCACACTGTAATCGCTGTCTTGAGGTTTCAATCCTGAAAGCCAACCTTCAGGTGTCCGTGAGGTAATTTAATATTGAATGGTTCGGTCACAGTGAATGAGCTGGTGCCAGTTTAGTGTGAATATGAAGGGCCCAGACCCTGAGATATGAACTACACTGGGCCTTGCTGAACTGCTGTTCTGACTTTGTGTTTCTCATTGTAGCCTCTGACACGGAGTCTGAGAACTCTGAACTCAAACCTGCAGTCAAAGCCTGAGATCACTCTGCCGAATGCACAGTAAGTCACTTTACTGTGGACCTTAGCTACTGTACAGACAGATCGCTGTCACTAACACACAGTATTGAACTTTTAATGGATCTCACCAACAGAGATATCACTCTCCTTAACGCACAGTAAGTCACTTTACTGAACGTCTCACCTGTAGAGAGATCACGTTCGCTCACATACAGTTAGTTACTTTATTTTTGTATGTGAATATTAGCGGGTTGGAGAGTCGTGGTGCGCACAGATAAACTCAGAGTGTCCTGTTCTCCACCGGCTCCTGGAGGTCCGGCTCCACCCTGCGGACCTGCACTGAGGCCTGGAGCCAGAGGAGCCTTTTAATCCCTGTGTCCTGCTGTCTCTACAGGGGAAGAGCTGGAGGAGAGCTGCAGCAAGAGGATCTCACACTCACACACTCACACACACACACACACACATTTTAACAATTTATTGATGTCCACATAAAGAAAAGCATACAAGGACACAAATACTGAAGGTGCAGTAAAGTTGCATTCACAAAATCATGGCATAGATCTTCAAGATACAAAAACACGCCACTGATTTCTCATGGATATAAGTAGCAGCGTCTCCGCCATATATGGCAGCTGCCAATGATAGCAGAGACAGCACAATACTTTGCAAGCCTTTTAGCCCCCTTTTTGGGCATCCCAAGTTGTTGAAACCCTCTAACAACCAACCTGTGAGTATGTCCTAGGCTGCCAAATATGAAAACAGATAGTCTGCACCTATAGCCTAGCTCTGAGATGGTATTTAGGAGTGGTTGGTATTTAATGACCTTGGTCATAAAGGCTTCCTCTCTACACACACACACACACACTCACACACTCACACACATACACACTCACATACTCATACACACATACACTCA